>JAKSZT010054075.1:490512-531517 GCA_026826555.1 Tolypeutes matacus | reverse complement strand
AAAAAAAAAAAAAAAAAAAAAAAAAAAAAAATGGAGCTGAAGTCCTAGCATTATTAGAAGCCATTTGGTTCCCTGACTGAGCAGCCATTGTTCACTGCAAGGGACACCAGAAGGGAATCTCCCCAAAGGCTGAAGGCAACTGACTAGCAGAGAAAGGCACATGAGCCACCACCTTCCTACCACTCACCCCTCTCCAAATGCTCCTGATATAGCCTAGCCAGAAAGTCCCAGTACTATGCTACTCCCCAGAAGACGTCAAACAGGGGGAAGGTCTAGAAACTAAAATTTCCCCAGAAGGTTGGTTAGTCCTCCCTGATGGCAGAACATATATACCTGAAGCAGTGGGAAGGCAATTAGCCAAAAGGCTGCATGACACCATGCGTATGGGCGGCACTAAATTATAGAACTAATAAAAAGAGACTTTTATTTCCCAGGTTTATCTGAAATCAGCAAAAGCATCACATCAAAATGCAAAGTCTGTGCCAGAGTAAATCAAAGAGGAGGTGTCCAAGCTCCAGTGGAAACTAAGCTCCAAGGGATGGAACCAGGGGAGCTCTAAGAGATAGTAGTAGGTCAGATAATGGTCCAGATGTCATAGCACAGGTGACTCAAAAATTGGCTAAAGCCCTGGATATAAATTGGAAACGGCACTGTGCATTTCAGCCCCAAAGTTCAGGACACGTTGAAAGGATGAACCGCACCTTGAAAGAAACCATAACCAAGTTGGCTCTGGAGTCTGGTGAAAACTGGGTGAGTCTCCTTCTTTTGCCCTCCTTAAGTCCAGATGTACCCCGTATATGCAGGGCATTATGCCCTATCATATATTATTTGGCAGACCCTGCCACTGTTACCCAAGTTGGGGTTGGGAAAAATATCTGAATAAGACAGCCAATATCTTTTCTCTACTCTAAAGGAACTGGACCAGATTAGGAAAATGAGCAATCGAACGGTCCAAGAAGCCCAGCCCCCTCGTCCATGTACTAACCCTCCTTTATTTCAGGTGCAGCACGGAAATCTAGTCTGTGTATGAAAGTTCCAAGGTGAAACACTTGAGCCACAGTGGACTGGCCCGTACGTGGTGATCCTCACAGCATCCATGGCAGTAAAAGTCGTGGGGAAAAGACACTGGATACATGCATCCCAGCTAAAAGTCATTGGGTCCAGTATGGCGGACTCAGACGCAGAAAAGTGGACAGTCACCAGAATAGAACACCCCTTAAAGACCAAGATTCACATAACGAGTTAAGAAAAAGGGTGGGGAAGTGGAAGAGATATGGCAACAGCCTGGCAAATGAGTTTGCTGCCCCTCTTGGTCATTAGTGTGTGCATCAATAGTTTTTGATTAACCTCATAACTGGAATAATATAACAACAAGCGACAGAAAGGTTCTAAAAGTCACTCAAACTACTAGAAAAAATCCCACCCTCTCTTTCAACCTGTGTGCCCTCCTTGGGGAGAATTGGAACAACCTAGACATAGAGCTAATGGCCCTCCTGCAGGTCACGGATGTGGAGACAAATATTTAGAAAGAGAAAAACCCAGGCCAAACTCTATGCTTGCCCAACAGACGGGCCCCCAGAATGCCATACTCAAGGGCAGTACCACTGTGCTCAATGGAGTTGCAGAACCCTACCCCGATGGACTTCCAGAGATACTGCTATCAGCCGCTTCAGGGGAGCACAGCCACAGAACCCGACCATAGGGTCCAGTAACCCCATTCACATCCATATTAATAATGGGTTTAATAACATCTGGGAAGGAGGCAAAACATGGGGCCTCAGACTATATGTAGTTAGTCAAGATCCCGGATCTGAGTTTACCTTCCAATGGAGTATTATAAAACCCCATCCAGTCAATCCAGTGGGCCCCAACTGGGACATTCTCCTTAACCCCAAACTAGTAATTACACCCAAAGGAAAACCAGGACTCTTAAGGTCCCCCAAGCAAACCCCCCCAGAAACCCCTTGTTGTCAATGTTGTACTCTGTCTTCACTTTCTTAAATGAGAGCCAGCCTTATGCCACCAACAATGGCTGGCTCTGCCTAAACCACCAACCCCCTTATTACATTGGAATAGGAGCACTTGGAAACATTATCCCCAGTACATATCTGTATGTTCAAAAGATATCAGTAAACGAAAGCCAAAGTTATGTAAGTGGGGTCATGAGCCAATTCTAACTCTGGGGTACATACAAGGTTACATCACCTGTTTTGTCCCCTCCTCAAGCAAAATCAATGCCAACTTCCTAGGTCCTCACTGTTCATCAGTTGTTTTCTCTGATGAAACTGATGAATCCTCTTATTGGAAAGCCCCCAATGGCATGTTGTTCACCTGAACCTAATGAATCATCCCTTGTCTCTACCCCCAAACCTTGTCACAATATAAGACTGAAAAAGATAATCGTTTGCATCCTGGTGCATATCATCCCATAGATATACTGGTATTCTGGTGAAGGAGACTGTGAGCATTTTAGAACTATGTGTCGATTTAAATCAGTCCCTATTCTCATTCCCATTATAGTCAGCCTTGGGATTGGGGGGTCAGTAACCTTGGGAATGGAAGCCATGATCACTGGTAAAGAAAATTTTAACACCTTATCCACTCAAGTTGACTTAGACCTAAAATAGTTAGAAAAATCAGTTAGTCATCTCAAAAATTCCTTATCCTCTCTGGCCAAAAATTGTTCTGCAAAATAGGCATGGGTTAGATCTATTATTCTTAAAACAGGGAGGACTATGTATAGGCCTAAGCAAAACCTACTGTTTTTACATTAACCACTCAGGAGTGATAAAGGAAAGCCTCTCATTAGTCAGAAATAGGCTACAGGAATGAGAAGATCTCAGAACAAATAGTTCAAACTGGTACGAAAGCCTGTATTCAGCGTCTCCATGGCTAACAACTTTAATCACTGCTGCTGTAATCCCACTTGTCCTCATTACACTGGAATTTCTAGTGGGCCCTCTTTTCATTAACTGTCTCACTTCCTATATTCAAAAAAGAATACAGGCAGTAAAATAAATGGTGCTACACTCTCACTACACGACTCTTGCTACCAATGCAGAGGCAATTGATTCACTAATGCCATTACAGGAGTAGGGAATGAAAAGGAAACAAGACCACACCAATTCTCCCCAGCAGGAACACCAAGCTTATAAAATAGGTGTGGTCATTAAAAACCCAGACACCCATCGAGTCCTAATGGGGGAATGGTGGGTCTAATGCAGAAATGGTGCCATTCGTGCTGGGAAAAGTTCAATCTCTCCCCACCCCACCCCCGCTGAGATGCTAACGGCAGATATCCACTTCTGTAACTCTGCTTGCTTGCTTTGCTCAGAACCCTAAATAGAAATGTATATGATTCAATATACCAATCCTGTCTCGGCATGCATTGGAAAGATTCGCTTGCATGGAAAGAAACTCTATAAAGGCTGCAGCCTCAGTATTTTAGGTGTGACTCTTACTAAAGAGCATGCCCCGGTCATTAATAAAGGTTCCATTAAATTTTTCTCCTGGGAGTTGTTATTTATAGGAAGTGTTCGACTTCACAGTGCAACGGTGGTCAGCACCCCATTTTGCTCAATGATTGCCACACCCAAAGTACAGGCACTGCTTTATGAGTACCCATTTCTCCTGGACTTAGCATATCCCTCCTGATACCTGTGCCCTGGTTTAATGCCCTTGTTTGAGTTTTGTGTGGACCCCGGAAAAGTATGTCCTTACTAACCCATTACTGGGTGTGCAAGCATTTTCTATGTAGGACATTTTGCTTAGATCCAGATAAGGGACCGTTCTATTAAGTCACTTTTGTTAGAATGCTTTAGTTTAGTTAAGGTCCTCTGATTAGATTTCAGGCACCAGGATGGACCCCAATCATTGTGCAGAAGTCCTATATAAAAGGAACACATAGAGAAATAGTGCTGCCATGTGGGAGAGGGCTCCAGGATCTTCTACAACTGTGGAAAGACACAAAAACCCTGAGAGGCTGAGGGCGAGGCCAGTGGCTGAAGTCATGGAGCAGCTTGAATCTGAAGACATCCAGGCCAGAGGATAAGGGAGTGGTGTGAGCAATTATGTCCGAAGGCCCAGTGCTGATTTCAGGGACAAAGTGATTTTGAAGGACAAGGCAGAGAGAGACAGGCAGGTTGAACATTTTACCTTGGGAAGTAAAGGCACATGACCCTTGTTAAGACGACATTTTTGATGATGCCATGATTTGGACATTTTCACAGCATCAGAACTGTAAACTTTAACCCTAATAAATTCCAATAAACCCAACCTATTTCTGGTGTTTTGCATTGGCCATGCTTGGCAAACTCAAACAGCCAGGGACACAGGTTTGGAGAGCTGACCTGTTCCAAAAGGCAGTGTTATCCTGCTGTCCAGTGAATTCACCTATAAACTATGGGTATGTCCAGACAAAACAGGAGTGAGTACTGGTAAGATGGAGGGGAGAGTGCTCCTGATCAGCAAGACCTGCAAAACAGGGAGTCATGCAGGGGAGTCACATATTTGGGTGACTTTTATAAAGTCAATGATACCCAACTATGATGTACATGGCTTAGGCAGTGGTTGGGCGGTGGGCAGTGGCAGATAAAAGCATGGGACCTGGAGTCTGGTACAGCAGAGTAATCAGGGCACAAAGAGGAGACTTCCTGCTCCTGCTCCTTTTGCCCTTCCCTCCTTCCCTTGGCCACCAGCATTGACCCTCTGAGGAGGCTGTTCTTACTGTACCATATCTGGGTCTCAGGCACAGATTCAGGTGTCCTGTTTCCAGTCCTACATTCACCTTCTCCAATCTTGGGGCAGCTAATGAAAGAACAATGCCAAGATGAAACCTGTTGGTGTCAGGAAGGAAATGTGAAAATTCTCATTACAGCATTGGGTACAACAATAACATCACCAGAATGAGCAACATTAGAACAGTGACCCTAAAAAATGGCACGGGAATCCCAGAAATTCCTGGGACATATGGCTGACAAGAATCTAAGTGAGGTTGTTAGATGGGGTAATGTTTGCAGAAAACCTCAGAGGGTGCCAATGCCAGAAATTTCTCAGACTAAGTTAATATTAAATTTTCAACACATTTTTTAACAGTGTTGAAAATGATTCAGACTTGCTCAATCCCAGAAGAGAACAGAGGGTTTGGATGGGAAGAACCTGATGAACAACTGAAGAAGCAGGACTGTAACACGTGTTCACTACATGTTCCCCAAGCCAGAAAGTGAATGTCCTGTTTGGGAACCAAACTCTCAGAGCCCCAATAAAACCATCATCATAGGTTCTGAATCTGAAAAGAAGGACAGCGAGACAGCCCTACTCAGGACTCACACCCTCAGTTAAGGATATGACTTACCCCAGCGTTTCTTCACTGGGGAGAGCAGTAGGAGGACTGTCTTCTCCTGTGGTGCTAACAGCCCTATAAATGGACACGTGTAGGGAGCAGTGTCGATTTCACACAGTCATGTCCATGCTCCTCATCTCGGTGCTCACTCTTGCTGAGGCAAGCATCGACCCGTCCTGGCAGCTGGGGAGGGGATCGAAGAGAGTGAGCACTTTTCCTCTATGGCAGACTATATTTGCAAAGGGTGAGGGGTAGTACCACCCCATAATGTTGCAGATACAAAGTCGGGAGGTCATCCCAGATGTAAATCTTACACACACCTCAGTAGGAGCTCATAGAACATCTAAGTGCCTATCACCCCACACAGAGGGGCTCCTGAGAGCTCTGGAGACACCCAGGTCCTATATAAGGGGGGATAGCCCCAGAGACTGATGCCTTATCAGTGGGCTCTATTTTGGAATCTGTGCTCCTGAGAGTGACAGAATTGGACTCAAATAAGTCCTCCCTGCACATGGTTCATCAGTCCCTTCTATTCAAACCTATATGTGATGCAGAAGTTTTTAGGTATACTTCCAGAGACTGGAGCCTCCCACCTACCTATGTGCCAGGTGTGCGTGGAAACTCGGTGGAGCTGCAACTCCTACCCTACAGCTCAATGGACTCATCCAAGTCACCTGGTGAGGAGACAACGATGGGCAACGGCCATCCCAGGAAATGGAGAGGTCCTGCATCTGCAGGCAGGATCATCCCACCCACCATATCCATGGGATATAAGCCCTCTCTCACTTGGAGGTAGAGTGGACATCACCATCCCAGTCCCGTCAGGATTGGGGGAAGAAATATGGACTAGAGTGGACTTGATGGTATTCTGTCATACACATATGGTGATTCTAGCAATGGAAGAAATTATAACAATAAGGTGGAGACAGTGGCCACTTGACACTTTTGGGGCAGGGAGGGGATGAGTAGTTGAAATACAGGTGCTTCTTTGGGATTTGGAGGTAGTCCTGAGTACCATTGTGGCAATGGATGTAGGCCATTTTAAATCAGCACACACCACTCAGAACTGTGTGGGAGAGAGTGTGGTCTACGATGTGAACTGTGGTCTATGTTTGGTGACAAGGCCCCAGGATGTGTAAGACCATTGAGGGTGGTGGGCCACACTTGTGGGAGATGTTTGTGTGGGGTGTGGTGGGAGGTGTGGGTGGTGGGCAACATGGGAATCTCAGGGGGTTCTGTGTAATATTTTTGGTAATCTAAGCACCTCTTAAAATATATTTATATATATATATAAATAACATTTTTGTAAGCAAATATATATATATATATATAAAATAATAACAACAATTATGTAAGCAAATGCATATATATGCATATATATCTATATATCATTTTACAAATATTGGTTTGTATTGTGAAAATTTTGATTTTTACCCACAATAGAAAAAAACAGCACAAAAAAACAATATCTTCAAATCAACCACTTTGTATGATTTCATTGTGTACTAGTTTCATAATTTATCTTAAATTATGAACAAATTATCCTTGCAAAGAGTATAAAAATAATTTATGTTTGTTATGACAAACAGTAAATTTCCTTCTCTAGCCTCAACCCCCATTCCTCCTCCCTAAGAATTCTCTGCATTGGCACATAGTTTTGGGTACACATTTCTGTTTGTAAATACATGCATTCTCTAATATCATCGATCCCACACCCTATCAAATTTGAGAAAAATACTGGAGTACAACTTAAGAATATAAATAAATTTTTTACCTTTTAAAATACTTGAGAACAAAATTGTATCATCTTATTATGAAAGGATGATTTCTGATTTAAAATAAAAAGAAAAATTTGAATGAAGTAGAATGCAGGCCACTGTAGTTCATTGGCTGTTAAACTAGAATCCACATCAGAATCTTACATTCTTTGCCTACATCTTAAGACTGCACTGCTGTGGATGTGAATATAGCTTCATTCACAAGCTTTTTGTTATGTGTTTCTTTCTGCTTCTTAATGTCCTATGCTTCTTCAAAGTTTGAGGGGTGCAGCAGAGACAGTGCTATGAGGGAAATTTATAGCAATGAATGCTTTCATTAAAAAGAGGAAAGATCCAATATCAACCATCTAAGTTTACAATTTGGGAAGCACAACAATCTCTCCTTTTTATTTGTTCTATCATTCATGTCTCTTCTTGCTTCAAATGAGCATCACATCCAGTTTGGTGACTTCATAACTAGGAAATGGGGAAGTAATAAAGCTTTTGATTTATGATGTGGATAAAACAACACCCCATAATTCAACCTTGGACTCTTCAGGATTCTGAAGAATAAAAAAATTCAGCTTCCAAAGATGCAGAAGAAAGGTGGCCCCAGAACAAAGGCCACAATGGCAACCAAGGAAAATACTTTGTTTGAGACTGACTATTTTTGTTCAATTTTTTTTCATCCATTTATTTGGATGAGATGCAGTATTTTATACTCCTTAAATTTTACCAGGGAAATTATAATACTTTAGCTTGCCTTTCCAAATCTGCACTTATTATTTGTTATTGACTTGCTAAATAATTTATTTTAAAACATTTTATATCCTGTATTAGTAAGCCAAAGGAGTTCTGCTGCAAATTACCAAAATCTTTTGGTCTTTATAAAGGGTATTTATTTGGGTTAGAACTTTACAGTTACCAGAGCAAAAAGAATAAGTTTCTTCCTTCACCAAAATCTCTTAACATGTCTTGGAACAAAACACCTGCTGATATTTGCCAGGTATCAGGGTTCTTGGGTTCCTCTATTCCCAAGGCTGTGTTCTTCTCTGAACTCTGCTCTCCTATTTCATCCAAAATGTCACCTGTAGACTCTGAGGCACTCTAAGCTTTGCCTTTCTCCAAAAGGCCAGCTGTGAACTGTCAGGTGAATGGCTTGTCTCTTTTTGTGTGGCCTTCTGTCCTTGCTCATCAGAACTCCAACATCAAAAATACTCCAAATCTGTCCTTTGCAATGTCTTTTTATATTTGAGATCCCACCGCCCAAAGGGTGGGGTTCAATGCCCTACCTACTGTCCTATTCAACGCCCTTAACTTACCTCATTCATGCCCAGATTAACAGAACACTTTGCAAGCATAATCCCACATCTATTTTTGGAATTCATAACAATATCCAACTGCCACATATCCATTTACATATCTTATGCTATATATTATTTTATGGTGTATTTGAACACTTTATTGATGTCCTAGGCAACGGATATCATTCTTACTTTATCCTTTCAATTGTCATTAACATATATGTATTTAATTAACAGATATTGTTCTTCCATCCATCCTGAATCTTGAACCTTCTGAGATTATTTTCTTTCTACCTGAAGAATATGTTTATACATTTCTTTTAAAGTGAGTTGTTACTAGCAAACTTTATTACTTTTTGGTCATCTGTAAAATTTATTTCATTTCTTCCTGAAGCATTGAGAGGTTGTTAAGCTATGTGCACTATGGCTCGGTGGATGGAAATAATAGCACACCTGTCTGAGTTACAAACCTGATTTTGGAATTAAGATTTGATGGAGAATGCACAGTATATTGAGTTCTTCTGGGGACCATTCTAGGGACTAGTGGCTCGGTGGTCAAGACCCCATTTTGCTCAATGATGGCCACACCCAAGTACAACCACTGCTTCATGAGATCACTTTTCTTCCAGATTTAGACGACCCCTCCTGATCCATCTACCCTTGGTTAACACTTGTTATCCTGTACGGCTTTCAAAATGAGGAGTAAAGAATGATTCTAAAGAACAGACTATATTCAGGACACTCATATGCTTTCTCTGCAGTTTGAATTTTCTCACATTCCATGAGGATTTGTTTCAAATGGAAAGATTCCCATGTTCATTAAAATCCTAACTAATGTATGAATATTTCATGCTCAATGAGATTTAATGCCTGGCTGAAGGATTTCCAATATTCCTTACATACACAGGGTTTTACTTCTGCATGTTTCTTTGGTGTGACCCTAGCTTTCCCAAATTCATGAAATCCCAAATGGTTTCTCTGAAAGATTAAATCTCAAGTATCTCATTAGGCTTAATTCTAAGAAAACTTCACACTCATTACACGTAAAGTGGAAGACTACCATGTAGGGCAAACTGGCAAAACTCATTGTCCTGATTCTTTTTTCCTTATACAGATTCCCTCATGCTTAGTTAAACATGATGCACATTCTCTTGTTGGAAAATATGCTGAGAGCCAGAGCATAAAGGGTTAAGCATTTAAAAAGCATGCCTGATGGCAGAGAAACATTAGTAAATGTCTCCAAGGACACTGCATACTGCAGACATCAGAAGGAGGAGGCAGAGTGGAATGAACACACCACTAAGAATTTATTGTCTGAATTCTCAAGAAAGAATGTCTGGAAACACAGAAAGAGACAGCACTCTCAAGTACCAAGATGAGAAAGTAGTGAAAGATACCCTAATTTTGTTATCAGCTTTGAAGTATGTAAAGCAGCCTCAGCCTATATAAACTTGCCTGCATTCCACATGGAGTGATGTCCCTTGGTTCCAACAATTCTTTGGATCATTCCAAGTACCATCTACCTCCACATAGCATTACAACAAATGGCACAGAATGTGGGGCATGACTAGCCTTTTCTCTGGATAAGGGCCATGGAAACAAGGGCTGCTGGGTTGGACTATCCTTGCATTCTGTTGGTGAGTCAAATAATCTTGATCATCATGGTAATGGGTAATCAGTCTACTTGGTTGGAGGAATATTTCAAAGTTTTGAAAACCTGGTTAAAGGATATACGGGTATCTGTGATGACACTAGAGGTACTAGAAATCTTTTATCTTGTACAGAAACATTGTTATGTATGGTATTTGTATAGTCTTAGTTCTGTTGCTCTTGAACAATTGCAGTTAGGTGAAAATGAATATATTAAAATGGATACTGCTATTGCTAACACCCTAGCAGAACAAGCTAATAACAATTTTAATGAAAATATATCTGAAAAATTAATGAACAGGCAAAAACAGATACACTCATGTCTAATGAAAAGAAAAAGAGAGGTTATGGAACTTTTCCAGTGGTTGTTAAGCCGTCCACTCCAAAAGATGATTTATTGTTTTATAAACCATCTTCTGTGCCTCCTAAGGTATGTACTGATCCATTTTTTACAACATTTGATGACCCTCCAAAAGTTCCTGTTTTTGTGCCAGCACCATCCTCTTCAATTATGAAAATTATAACACAGGGAAGTAGAGAAGTAAATTCAGAGGCTATGTAATATTTCTTTACTTTTCCAGTAACCGTAAGTCAAATTCTAGTAGATGCTAATATTCCCCCAGGGGGTGTACAATATGAGCATGCTCCTATTCCTTTTAGAAGTATCAAAAAAAATTTAAAAAGCATGCACTCAATATGGTGTAGATTCTCCTTATACTTAGAACTGGCTCAAGAAATCGTACAAGCAAAGAGATTAATACACTGGGATAGGGATGTGTTAGCTCAAGCTGTTGTGAATTCAGCAGAATTTTTACAATTTAAAACTGGATGGGCTAATAAAGCTAATATTGTAGCATGATGAAATCAACTGCAAAATCCACCAGTGCCTATTATTCCTGAACAAATATAAGGAGCAGGTCAATGGGCTGAAATTCCTCACCAAG
Organism: Tolypeutes matacus; assembly: GCA_026826555.1. NCBI lineage: Eukaryota > Metazoa > Chordata > Mammalia > Cingulata > Chlamyphoridae > Tolypeutes > Tolypeutes matacus. The sequence goes on along the minus strand of JAKSZT010054075.1, from coordinate 520,521 downwards.
CTCAATATGATAATATTGCCATTTTACAAATGCGATTGTGCTGCCTAGATGCCTCTTGATGAATCTCCACCCCTGGACAGGATGTACATTCATTTTCAAAAATTGTGCAAGAAAATACTGAACCCTATGTTGAATTTGTAGCAAAGCAGAAAGATGTAGTTAACAATTCATAAACTCAATCTGATCTTAAAGAAATGCTTATTTTAAAGTTGGCTTTTAATAATGATAACAGTGAGTGTAAAAAAGCTTTATGTCTGATAAAGGCAAATGGAATTACTTTGCAGGATTATATAAAAACATGCCAATACATTGGGCCTAATACCTATAACATGAAACTTCTTGCATCTGCTCTAAAGGGATGTAGTCCTATTGTTAATTATTTAAATTGCTCTAAATGTGAGCAACCAGGTCATATGAAAGAAGATTGCCAAAACTAGTGGAAGAGCTCCATTTAGCAGCAATAATAAATCAATAACAAATCATGTGTGTCCAAAATGCTAAAAGGGTTACACTATGTCAAGAAATGCCATTCTAAATATCATAAAAATGGGAGTCTCATTTAAAATGTGGAAAAATTCCAAGTGGGCCTTGCTCAAGGCCCTCAAACAAACAATATGAATACATTACCCTGCTTTGCTCAAATCTGCCCAGTCAGCAACAGAGCAGTTCACTCCAGCCTGCAACAGAAATTAAGGCAGTTACCAAAAGCAGTACAGCTGTCTATCCTTCCTGAGCTGAAACTAAGTTTATTACTCCTTAACCCTAACCCTAACCCTAAACCTAACCTTAACAATCACCCTAACCTAACCCTAAGCCTAACCCTAACCTTAACCCAAAACCTAACCCTAAACCTAACCTAACCATACCCCTAACCTTAACCCTAACTAAACTTAACCCTAACCCTAAACCAAAGCCTTACCCTAATCCTTACCCTAAATCTAACTAATGCTAACCCTAACCCTAACAGTAACTAACACTAATGTAAACCTAACCCTAACCCTAACCCTAACAAAACAGCTATTTGAGCTTTAACCTTATGGTTTCCATAGAGAAAGAGGTCTTATCACTTTTAAAAAGAACACAATGATCGAACCTGCTTTCTCAAAGTCAAATCCTGAAAGATAGCTTTTATTTCAAACTCACATATAAGTTTGTCTTTTACCTAAATAAAGGTAAAATGCTGAAAATAGTTATGTTAATGTAATATAAGTTGAATGAATTATTAGAAATTGTTGTATAATTAAATTTTCTAATTTTATAACAATTAAAGTTATATGAATAAAAATTTCATATGAATACTTTAAATGTGTTTAAAATTCCTGAAAATTTAATAATGTTCCCATATATTATAATAATTTTTCAATATAATAGTAAATAAAAATATAATGCTATTAATCATAATTTTTAGTTATAACTACCAAAAGAAAGCAGCCATTAAATGCTGATGTGGTAGTGCATAACAGTAAAATATAGTAAAATAAAATAACACCACTGCAACATGCAGTGGTCCCAAATATTGGTAGTTTGTTGTGAAAAATTAATATCCACTTATGTCACTATCACTTTGTTGTTGTTGTTGTTTTTATTATGGGTAAAAATAAAAATTCTCACAATACATACAAATATTTGCAAAGTGATATATAAATATATATGCATATATGTGTATTAAGCTTACAAAATGTTATTTATATATATATATACATATATTTTAAGAGGTGCTTAGATTACTTTGTTTTAAAACTTGCTAAAGCTTTCTTTAATACTTTCTCAAAAAGTCAAGCCAGCCAACACTCCCATTCCTGTAAAATAGCCAACAATCAATCAAATTTATATTCAAACCTGTATGCAACAGCCCAATTCTAATTATAATGTTAACATTATGTTAATGTTATAATTAGGTTTTGCTCTTATCATTACAGATAAAGAGACCAGCTTTGGGTCCTGTCCAGACATCTGAAACCTAGACATAAACAAGCCAAAGAAGCTGACACAAAAAGCAAAAATGGCAGAATGTAATTCAAACAGTTATTCTTTGCTACGCTTACCTTGAAAACCACCATAGTAAGCATTGCACTTTAACATAATTATACATATTGGGCTTATATTACTAATTCACCTCTTTTAGAATTGTTGACTAGGGGGTACAAATCCTACCCTGTTTATATTAATCAGTTTTTATATTTTCCTGGGTCCATTGATCCTCACCATCCTCTAAAACCTGAGGAGGAAGGTAAATTTATTGAAAATTTAACCTTGCCATTTCTTAAATGACCTAACTGCATAGGATGCATTGATCCATTTATACAGCCCCAAAATCATTGTACAAACTGATAAATGGCATACATACCATGTTTCATCTGAGGTTGTGTTCTTAAATAATTCCTATAGAATTGTAAAGAATTGGGCAGTTATAGGGATACTGAAACCTAATGTAAACACAACCATAATTTGAAAAATTAATAATTCAACAAAATCAATGACTGAAAGCTCTCATTATTTTTAGAATTTTGGAGATGTTATAAGTATAAAAAGGTAACTCAATTGGACTCATCATGGAAGATTTATCCCCTAAATATGGGACATTAAACTTAACAAAACTAAAAATTATTTCTGGAAATTATTTTTGGGAACTAGCCCAATTTTTGAATGGCAAGGCAGGAAAATTCATATTACCAGTTTAAATAGAAAATCCACTTAATTTCTTAAAGTATGTGTACAGGATCCGAATGTTTTTATAGTAGGAACAGTGAGCATTAATCAAACATGTTTTTTTTCTGCAGCAATTGCTCCCTTTACACTTTTGAATCAGAATCTATTTTATAGGAGAGTTCTACTGTGGTTCTCCTAGGACAATGGCATTGTCGAATATGTCTTCCAGTTCTCATGAAACATTGCTGGCAGTCTTCCCCTGAGAGCCAAATCCTTTGGCACTTTCTAAATCATTATTTGACAAAAAGAAAATGTTTACCTGGATTAATTATAGCAGATGTTTTAGGGCTTATAGGTATTATTACAGCCACAACTGTGGCAGAAACTGACCTACATGAGAATATCCAAACACAACAATGTTAAAAATTGGCATCCTAATGCTAGTGAGCTATGACATAGCCAGGCATATATAGATGAGGAAATTAATAATAGGCTTAAGGGCCAAGATGGTATTAGTGTAGGAGGGCACACACTGCAAGCTCCCAGAGCAAGGCGGATTGGGGACGGGGTCCTGCCTGGGGGGTCTGTGCTGTGCACGCGAGTGAGAGGCTTGGGACATCTATCTGCGCGGATCGGCGGCGTGGAACGAACGGTGGAGATTCGTGAGTTTTGAGGCTGCCGGTGGAGGTTGGTACAGGCTGCTGAGCCCCGCAGTTAGGGGAAAAAAAAAAAAAGGTCATTTTGAGCCATGGGCGGGGCGAAAAAGTTTTATTTTCTGGGGATCTGGCTGCCTGGCGCCCCTTGGAGCTTGTGTGAATAGAGCAAACGAGCTAATCAGTACCCAGTGAACCAGAGGGGGGATTTTGGTCGGGCAATGCAGCTGATTTCCCTAGCCACCCAGGGATAAGACCAGGGCCGCTGCAGAGCCAGGAGGAAGGGACACTTCCCAAAAAAGGAAGGGTTCGGTTGGAAGACAGGGAAGGGTATTTTATATTTTTAGACATCGATCTGGCTGCCTGCACCGCCCCATAGCTTTGGGGAGCAGATAAGCCGACCTGAAGCAGCATCAGGCTGAGAGCAGACTCGAATCTGCACTCAAACTGATTTACTGAGCAGCCCGGTGACGCTAGAGCTCGGCGCCAGAAGGGGCGGAATCTGCCATCTTTAGCACTACTCACTGACTAACATCAGAGCTTCAGATAACCTGGGAGTCCGGAAAGTGGGACATGCTTGATTAATTTCCACGGGTCCAGCTAGGGTCCCTTCCATAAGGGAGTTGGTCTAGAGGAGGAATTATTTTGGGTCCTGCATTTGGCTAAAAAAAAAAAAAAATGTGAGGTCACCTCAACAAATGAAAAATAAATTCTTTTTAATTTAGTTGAATAGCTAAAAGCTGCTTCAGGACCTGCATATAGAACCCTGTGGGGAAATTCATTGATAAACACAAGTAGGCAGGAAGGATCCACGTGGACACTAGGGGAATCATTGACCCCCCTTAGCTCTGTTTGACTCCTTGCCTGTGTGGATTTTTGGTTTCTCTCTGTTACTTTCTGGTCTATTGCTATTATTCCCATTTTCATCCCCCCTTCCTTTTTCCTTCTAATTTTTGTTTTTAACAGGTGCTGCCAGCTGGTCGCTTATTTGTTGGGCTTCTTATTCAGTAATTTCCCACTCGCTGTATATATTGATTCTGTGTTACAAACTATCACTTATCCTTCCTGCATCTTTCTGCCTTCTGTTTCTTGTTGTGGCTCTTAGAGACAACATTTTTTTCATAGGCCCACAACTTAAGGGTGTCAATTTCTATCCCAATTATTTTGTTTTCTTCTTCTTTTTTTTTTTATTAGTATTAAATTTTTCCTTTAAGAACTTTCTCTACTATTTCTCTCCCTCCTCATAATTCCAGACTTCTAAATCACTATATATATATATATATATATTCCTCCATTTGTTTTCCCAGTCCATTGTAGGAACTCCATATTTTTCCCTAGTACTCTACACTGCCTACTCAAGTTAAATATTCATCTCATTAAGTCTCATTTTGCCCCTTTTCTAACTTTTATCAATATTTCTATTATCCTTCTGCCTTCCATATATCCTTTGATTCCTCTGGGCCTAACCTTTTGCCTTCAAGGGAACATAGAAAGAAGCAAGGAAATAAAATAAGAAGAAAAACTGCCAAAGAGAAAACTTAACTCACATGCAGAACCAACAGCTAAATAAAATTCTAGAGCATAGAGAAAAGCTAATCAACTGAACAAACCCATCAAGATAATATGATGACCAGAGGGCAACAGAAAAATACAAATGACTCTGAGAAACTGGAAAACATGGACCAGTCCAGTGCACAAAATAAAAACCAGGAAGCAATGCAGTACATCGAAAAACTAATCAAAGCTATCCAAACAAATATCATGGACCAACATAGAGAACTGAAGGAAGAGATTAAGGATATAAAGAAGACACTGGGAAAACATACTGAAGAAATAGCTAACACACCTAAAAAGGTAATGGATATGATGGCGAACAAAGACACAAGTGAAGAAATGAAAAAGATGCTGGACTCACATGGCAGCAGAATTGAACAGGCAGAGGAAAGAATTAGTGATATGGAAGACAATACAGTTTAAATCAAAGAGATTGTAGAAAAGATAGACAAAAAGATAGAAAAAATCCAGTATGGTCTCAGGGAATTAACCGATAATGCAAGACGCACAAACATACACATTATGGGCATCCCAGAAGGAGAAGAGAAGGGAAAGGGAACAGATGGAGTGTTGAAGGAAGTTATGGCTGAAAACTTCCCAACTCTATTGAGAGAGATGGATGTGCAGATCCAGGAAGCACAGTGCACCCCAAATAGTATAAATCCCAACAGGCCAACTCCAAGACATATACTTGTCAAAATGTCCAATGCTCAAGACAAAGAGAAAATACTCAAGGCAGCAAGAGAAAAGAGAACCATCACATACAAGGGAAGCACAATAAGATTAAGTGCTGATTTCTCAGCTAAAACCATGGAGGCAAGAAGACAGTGCTATGACATAGTCAAAACACTAAAAGAAAAAAACTTCCAGCAACGAATTCTCTATCCAGCAAAATTGGCATTCAAAAATGATGGAGACTTCAAAATATTCACAGATAAACAGTAATTAAGAGAGTATGTCAAGAAGAAACCAGCACTTCAAGAAATACTAAAGTAATCTCTACAAGTTGAAAGGAAAAAACAAAAGAGAGAGAGTTGGAGGAGAGTTTAAAAACATCTGAAAACTCAAAGAGAGAAACAAAACAACATATGACATATATTAACTGAAAGAAAAAATGACTGAAGTAAGAAATTCGTTACGAATAATAGCACTGAATGTTAATGGGTTAAATTCACCAATCAAAAAACACAGATTGGCAGAATGGATAAGAAAATATGATCTATCTATATGCTGTCTACAAGAAACCCGCCTTCGGCCCAGGGATTCAAGGAGGCTGAAAATGAATGGCTGGAAAACCATTTTACAAGCTAACAATAGCCAAAAAGGGGCAGGAGTAGCTATTCTAATATCAGACAAAATAGACTTTAAATGCACAACTATTGTAAGAGACAAAGATGGACACTGCATATTAGTAAAAGGAGTAATCTCTCAAGAAGAGAGAACAATCATCAACATTTACACACCTAATCGAGGTGCCTCAAAATATGTGCGGCAAACTCTGGGAAAACTAAGAGGAGAAATAAATTCCTCTACAATTATAGAAGAGGATTTCAACACACACCACTATCATCATTAGACAGAACATCTAGCCAGAGAATTAATAAAGAAATTAAGGCACTCAACAATACATTAGAAGATTTGGATGTAATAGACATATACAGAATTCTACACCCAAATACAGCGGGATTTACATTCTTCTCCAGTGCACATGGAACATATCCAAAATAGACCACATGCTAGACCACAGAACTACACTCAATGAATTCAGAAAGATTGAGATTATACAAAGTATTTTCTCTGACCACAACGGAATGTAGTTGGAAATCACTAAGGTACAGAGAAACAGGTTAGGCACAAGGATGTGGATGTTAAACAACACACTCTTAGACAAACAGTGGGTCAAAGAAGAAATCTCAAAAGAAATCAGTAACTACCTTGAAACTAATGTAAACTACAACACAACATTTCAAAACCTACGGGATGCAGCGAAAGCAGTCCTGAGAGGGAAGTTCATAGCCATAAATTCATATATTAAAAAAGAAGAAAGTGCTAAATTTGAAGACCTAACTGCACACTTGGAGGAATTGGAAAAACAACAACAAACTAAACCTAAAGGAAGTAGAAAACAGGAAATAAGCAAGATTAGAGCAGAACTAAATGAAATAGAGAATAAGAAAGCACTGGAAAAAATAAACAAAACCAAAAGCTGGTTCTTCGAGAATATCAACAAAATTCACAAACCCTTAGCCAGACTAACAAAGAAAAAGAGAGAACAGATGCAAGTACATAAAATAAGGAATGAGCAAGTTGATATCACTACTGACCCCACAGAAATAAAGAGTATCATAAGAGGATACTTTGAAAAATTATATGCCAACAAGAATGACAATTTAGAGGAAATGGACAAGTTTCTAGAAACCCACAAACAGACATTGATGAAAGAAGAAATAGATGAACTCAACAGCACTATTACAAGTAAAGAGATAGACTCAGTCATTAAAAAACCTCCCAACTAAGAAGAGTACAGGACCAGATGGCTTCACAGCTGAATTCTAACAAACATTCCAGAAAGAGCTAACACCAATTCTACTTAAGCTCTTCCAAAAAATAAAAGTAGAAGGAATACAACCTAACTCATTCTATGATGCCAAAATTACCCTAATACCAAAACCAAATAAAGATACCACAAGAAAGGAAAATTACAGACCAATTTCTCTAATGAACCTAGATGCTAAAATCCTTAACAAAATACTTGCTAATCGCATTCAACAACATATCAAAAAGATTATACACCATGACCAAGTGGGTTTCATCCCAGGTATGCAAGGATGGTTCAATATAAGAAAATCAATCAATGTAATACAACACGTAAACAAACTGAAAGAAAAAAAATCACATGATCATCTCTATAGATGCCGAAAAAGCATTCGACAAAATACAGCACTCTTTCCTCATAAAAACACTACAAAAGATAAGAATAGATGGAAACTTTCTGAAAATGATAAAGGGTATATATGAAAAACCCAAAGCTAACATCATTTTCATTGGTAGTATCCTAAAAGCCTTCCATCTGAGATCGGGAACAAGACAAGGATGCCCACTATCACCACTCCTATTTAACATTGTCTTAGAAGTACTTGCACGAGCACTGAGACAAGAAAAGGACATAAAAGGCATCCAGATTGGAAAAGAAGAAGTAAAAATTTCATTATTTGCAGATGACATGATCCTATACATAGAAAGCCCTGAGACATCGACAACAATGCTTCTAGAACTTACAAAGGAGTTCAGTAATGTTGCAGGCTATAAGATCAACTCTCAAAAATCAGTAGCATTTCTGTACACCAATAACCAGCAAACTGAGGAGGAAATCAGGAAAAAAATACCATTTACAATAGTAAACAAAAGAATAAAATACCTAGGAATAAATTTAACTAAAGATGTAAAGGACTTATATACAGAAAACTACACAATACTGTTAATGGAAATCAAAGAAGACTTAAATAAATGGAAAAATATTCCTTGTTCATGGATGGGAAGACTAAACATCATCAAGATGTCTATCCTACCCAAACTAATCTACAGATTTAATGCAATCCTAATAAAAGTCAACAAAATATTTTTTAAGAAACTGGAAAAACTAACCACAAAATATATTTGGAGAGGTAAGAGGCCCCGAATTGCCAAAGATATATTGAAAAAGAAAAATGAAGTTGGAGGTATCACATTACCTGACTTTAAAACATACTACAAAGCTACAGTGATCAAAACTCCGTGGTATTGGCACGAGGATAGACCTACTGGCCAATGGAACTGGATTGAGAGTTCTGATATAGATCCTCGCATATACAGTCATCTGATGTTTGACAAGGCCACGAAGCCCACTAAGTTGGGAGAGAGTGGCCTCTTTAACAAGTGGTGTTTGGAGAACTGGATATCCATATCCAAAAGAATGAGAGAAAAATACCATCTCACACCTTATACAAAAATCAACTCAAGATGGATCAAAGATCTAAATATAAGAGCCAAAACCATAAAAACCTTGGAAGATAATTTAGGGAAGCATCTACAGGATCTTGTATTAGGAAATGTTTTCATGAACTTCACTGCCAAAGTACGAAGAGCAAGAGAAAAAATTGATAAGTGGGATCTCCTCAAAATTAAAAACTACTGCACCTCTAAGGATGTTATTAAGAAAATAAAAAGGCACCCTAACCAATGGGAAAATATATTCGGCAACCATATATCTGATAGGAGCCTAATATCCTGCATATATAAAGAAATCCCACACCTCGAAAATAAAAGGAAAAACAACCCATTTAAAAAATGGACAAGTGACCTGAATAGACACTTCTTCAAGGAAGAAATACAAATGGCTAAAAAGCACATGAAAAAATGCTCAACATCACTTGCTATCAAGGAAATGCAAATCAAAACTACAATGAGATACCATCTTACACACATCAGAATGGCAGCTATTAAAAAAACAGGAGACACTAAATGTTGGCGAAGATGTGGAGGAATAAGAACCCTCATCCACTGCTTGTGGGACTGCGGTATGGTCCAGCAACTGTGGAGGACAGTTTGGCGCTTCCTCAGAAAACTAGCAATAGATCTTCCGTATGATCCAGCAATTCCACTGCTGGGTATATACCCAGAAAACCTGAAAACCAAAATACAAACAGATACATGCACACCAATGTTCATAGCGGCATTGTTCACCATTGCCAAAAGTTGGAATCAGCCCTTGCGCCCATCAACAGACGAATGGATAAGCAAAATGTGGTACATACATACAATGGAATATTACTCAGCTGTAAGAAGGAACAAAGAGCTAACACATGGAGTAACGTGGATGAATCTTGAAGACCTTATGTTGAGTGAAGCAATCCAGGCACTGAAGGATGAACAGTATATGACCTCACTGATCTGAACTGAGAAAATTAGCAGTCACTGAGAACCATTGTCTGAAAGATAGGTTAACAAAGGAGAGTAAGAGAAGAGCAGGCTTTGAGCCATCACCCATATGGACATAATCTATGGTAAAGGGATAGAGTGTGGTTGCATGTTGGGGGATGGGGCAGATGAGTGGTGGTTTTCCTGGGTTTGGTGGTGCAGCACTGGGGGTGGGTGGATTAGGAAGGGCTGGTTCAAATCCCCAGGGCATGTAACTGTGAATCTTGACATTCCATGGGTTGGGAGAGGGGGGTATCATGGGCCCTGGGGGGCTGGGGAGAAGGGAAAAGTCAAGATCTAATGGGTTGTTTGGTGGTCATGGTGAAGGTTTTTCATTACCTTACAGTAATGGACACAGGACATGGTAAATATCATCAAAATTATTAAACAGTATCATCTAAATTGTAAACTATACTGTAAATCACTGACAATGTTTAGTTGCTATATTTTGCTATCTGCATAACAGTTATAACAATGCTAACAACCAAAAATAAAGGGGGTCGGATTTAATATGACGTGGGGAAGGGGTTTGGTTTGGTATCTGGGAGTCTCTGGCACTCTGTGTTTGATTTTGCTGTGACCTAAACTTCTTTGAAAATTAAATGAAAAATTGAGAGACAATGGGGATTGAGAGGGGGAAGGTGTCATGGCACACCAGACATCCATTAACACAGGGATAAACGGAAGGAAAAAAGGGAAAAAAGAAAAGAGAAAGGAAAAAAATGAATATATATATATATATTTTTAAAAGGCATTTCCTTTGCTTTTTTGCCCATTTTTTGAATGTCCCAATCCACTAATTATATTTTATTTTGTTTTGTTCTTTGTTTGATTATTTGTTTATTTTCCTTCTCTTTTTTTTTCCATGAGTTTCCTTATATTTGTCTCTTGCATGTACGCTTATCACACTAGTTTCTTTTTCCTAGTAAGTGTATTTGATTATTTTATGGACTAAATGTTCATGGAGGATTTGGATCACAGAAGGGTTACAATGGTTACTGCGGGGGATTATGGGGGGGGTTTCGTGGGGATTGGTTCATCCAAATATACATGAAAGATATACAAAATCATTCAAAGGATCGGGGGATGGGGCATGGTCACGATGGGTGGATAATCACACAATAAATATGGGAATCTGAATTCCTAGCCTTGAGAGCTCTGTCACAGTCTCCAAGGGAGCAACAATTGTCCTCTGAGTGTAGGGACAGTGCCTGTCAAAATAGGATGACCCACTGATGTTTTTTTTTATTTTTATTTATTTATTTTTTTATTGATGACTACCTTTGTGAGTCTTTGGTCTTGTAAATGAGACTTAGCCTGCAGTTGTGGGGTGCCTAAGGGTTGCCACCTGAGAGCCTCCTTGTTGCTCAAATGTGGCCTCTCTCTAAGCCAAACTCAGCATATGATTGCATTACCTTCCCCCCAGCGTGGGACATGACTCCCGGGGATGAGACTCCCTGGCAACGAGGGATTAATACCAAGTGCCAACTGGCAGCTTTGCACAGTGGCAGTATCGTAGCCAATGAGGTTTATCCGAGGCACGATTATTGCTAATTGAAAACTTTTCCCAAGTGCCAACTGGCAACACAACTGGAAAAAGACCTTGAATAAAAGGGGGAAATGGTAAAGACAAATGAGTTCAAGTGGCTAAGATACTTCAAAGAGAGTCGGGAGGTCATCCCAGAGGTAACTCTTACGCACACCTCAGTCGGAGCTCATAGAACATCTAAGTGCCTATCACCCCACTCAGTGGGGTTCCTGAGAGCTCTGGAGACACCCTGGTCCTATATAAGGGGGGATAGCCCCAGAGACTGATGCCTTATCAGTGGGTTCTATTTTGGAATCTGTGCTCCTGAATGTGACAGAATTAGACTCAAATAAGTCCTCCCTGCACATGGTTCACCAGTCCCTTCAATTCAAACCTATATGCGATGCTGGCGTTTTTAGGTAAACTTCCAGAGACTGGAGACTCCCGCATACCTATGTGCCAGGTGTTCATGAAATCTAGGTGGAGCTGCAACTCCTACCCTACAGCTCAATGGACTCATCCAAGTCACCTGGTGAGGAGATTACAATTGGCAATAGCCATCCCAGGGAATGGAGAGGGCCTGCATCTGTAGGCAGGATCATCCCACCCACCATATCCATGGGATATAAGCCCTCTCTCACTTGGAGTTGGAGTGGACATCACCATCCCAGTCCCCTCAGGATTGAGGGAAAACTATGGACTAGAATGGACTTGATGGTATTCTCTTGTTCACATATGATGATTCTAGCAATGCAAGAAATTATAAAATGAGGTGGAGCCAGTGGCCACTTGACACTTTTGGGGTAGGGAGGGGACGAGCAGTTGAAATACAGTGGCTTCTTTGGGAGTTGGAGGTTGTCCTGAGTACTGTTGTGGCAATGGATGTAGGCCATTTTAAATCAGCACACACCACTCAGAACTGAGTGGGAGAGAGTGTGGTCTACAGTTTGAACTGTGGTCTATGGTTGGTGGCAAGGCTCCAGGATGTGTAAGTTCATTGAGAGTGGTGGGCCACACTGTGGGAGATGTTTGTGTGGGATGTGATGGGAGGTGTGGGAGGTGGGTAACATGGGAATCCCAGTGGGTTCCGTGTAATATTTTGGGTAATCTAAGCACCTCTTAAAATATATGTATATTTATATATACAAACAACATTTTTGTAAGCAAATACACATATATGCATATATATTTATATATCATTTTGCAAATGTTTGTATGTATTGTGAGAATTTTGATTTTTACCCATAATAAAATTAAATGTAAAAAAAATAAATAATAGGTTTAATAACTTAGAGATGGTTGTTTCACAAATGGAAGATCAGGTAAATAATCTAAGTTTAAAACGAGGTTTGAATTGTGATTGGAATGAAATCGCTTTTTGTATTACCCCTCCCCCATACAATGATTCCTATTATGAATGGAAAAACTTTAACATCAATTAATGGGTCATCACACAAATTTATCTACTGAATTTACAGTTTTCCATAAAAGGATTTTTAGTATGTCTCAGAATCAACTTACTATGCTTCCAGGGAGTGAAATTTGGCCATCAATGACAGATCAATTAAATAAAATAAACCCCTTACATTGGTGGAAATCAAACTCTGTACATGTTAACTTCAGTGTGGTGATCATTGGTGCTCTACTACACTTAACTGTATTAGGGGGCATTTGCAAAGCCCTGCTGTCCCACATTAATAGGGCTGGAAAGGCCAGCCATGCCAATAACTTGATTCTGCTTAAAACATTTGAATCTCAAACAACTGTCCATGGAGCTTGGCTGATGGCCAGTGATGGGTAAGACCTTCAGAGGAAGGCCACATAAGACAGGCACAGTCACCCTGGACCAAAAGAAAAAAGGGGGGATTGTTGGAAAAGATGCTGAGAGTCAGTGCATAAAGAATTAAGCATTTAAAAAGCATGCTCGCTGGCAAAGAAACATTAGCAAATGTTTCAAAGTACACTGCATACTGTAGACATCAGTGGAAGTGTCAGAAAGGAATGAACACAACACTAAGATATTATGGTCTGAATTTCCAGGAAAGATTGTCTGGGAACACAGAAACAGGCAGTGCTCTCATGTACCAAGCTCTGAAAATAGTGAAGGATGCCCTAATTTTGTTATCAGCTTTGGAGTATAAAAGGCAACTTCAACCTAAATAAATTTGCCTGCAGTCCCCATGGAGTGAAGTCCCGGGTGCCAAATATTCTTTCTATCATTCCCAGCAACATCCGCCTGCACATTGAATTGCAACAGTTCCTCAAAGTGAAGTTACATTCATAGAAGGGTTATTTTGAGGTAACAATTCTTGCGGTCAGAGAAAGTATTTCCCCATCTTTCTTACATTCTCTGCCTTCATCTTAAGTCTGTACTGTTGTGGAACTGGATATAGCTTCACTCACAAGCCTTTTGATATGTGGTTCTTTCTGCTTCTTAATGTCCTATGCTTCTTCATTGTTTGTGGGGTGCAGCAGAAGAAGTGCTTAGAGGGAAATTTATAGCATTAAATGCATTCAATAGAAAAGAGGAAAGATCCAATATCAATCATTTAAGCGTGCAATTTGGGAAGTGCAACAATATCTCCTTTTTCTTTGTTCTATCATTCATCTTCTTGCTTCAAATGAGCATCACATCCAATTTGGAGAGTTCATAACTAGGAAGTAGAGGAGTGATACAGCGCTTGATTTATGATGGGGACAAATCAACAGCACATAAATCAACCCTGGAACCTTCAGGCTTCTGAAGGGCAAGAATGGTACAGCTTCCAAATATAAGGTGGCCCCCAAACATAGGCCAAAATGGCAAACCCAGGAAATCCTGAATACTTTGTTTTGGACCAATTATATTTGTCAATTTTTTTCTTCTATTTATTTGGATGAGATGTACTATTTAATATTGTTTAAAGATTACCAGAGAATTTAAAACACTTTTGCTTGCCTTTCCAAATCTAAACTTATAATTTATTATTGACTGCCCAGATAATATATTTTAAAATATTTTATATCCTGTATTAGTCAGCCAAAGGTGTGCTAATGCAAAATACTAGAAATCTCTGGTAATTTATAAAGGGTATTTATTTGGGGTAGAAGCTTACAGTTACCAGGCCATAAATAATTAGTTTCTTCCTTCACCAAAGTCTGTTACCCCATATTAGAGCAAGAAAGCTGCTGACATTAGCCAGGGTTCAGGCTTCTTGGGTTCCTCTCTCCCAAGGGCTGCATTTCTCTATGGGCTCAGCATCACTGTTTTCTGCACATGGTGAGCTGTAGACTATAAGGCTCCCTAAGCTTTGCCTCTCTCCACAAGGCAAGCTGTGAACTGTCAGGTGAATGGCTTGTTTCTTTTCCCTGGGGTCTTCTGTCCTTGCTCCTCAGAACTCCCACTTCAAAAACAACTCCAATGCTGTTCTTTGCCATGTCTTTTTATATTTGAGACTGCACCCACCAAATCTTGGGTCTCAACGCCCTACCAACTGTGACCTAGTCAACACCCTTATCAAAACTTAATCATGAACAGATTAACAGACCAGTTTACAGGCATAATCCAATATCTATTTTTGGAATTCATAATGATACCAAACAGTTACAAATCCATTTACCCATATTGTGCTATATATTATTTTATGGTGTATTTAAACACTTTATTGATGACTTAGGCTCAGATATCATTATTACTTTATCTTTTCAATAATCATTTAGATATATGAATTTAATTAACAGATATTATTCTTCCATCTATCCTGAATCTTGAACCTTCTGTGATAATTTTCTTTCTGCCTGAAGAATATTCTTTTACATTTCTTTTAAAGTGAGTTGCTGGTAGCAAATGGTATTAATTTTTAGTCATCTGTAAAATATTGATTTCACTTCTTCCTGAAGCATTGAGATTAATTAAATCTCAGGCCTTCCATGATCTCCATTGCTTTTGAGAGTACACTTAGGGTCTAATTTCTCCATTCTGTTGTAAACAAAAAATGTTTTTTTGGAGAAGAAATTAGGGGCTTTCAGCTTTACAGCCTGCTTCCTGCCCCTCAACCAAACAGGCAAAATCTCTGTGCACTGGCTCTCGGAAAGTGAATATTGGCACACCTCTCTGAGTTACACACCTGTTTATGGAGATAAGATTTCCTGGAGAAAGCACAGTATATTGAGTTTTTCATGGGACCATTCTAGGAACCCGTGCAATGGTGGTCCGCACACTCTTTTGCTCAATGATGGCCACACCAAATGAAATTCCACTGTTTCATGAGTTCCTGTTTTTCCCAGGCTTAGGAGACACCTAATTATTCCTGTGCCCTCAGTTAACGCCTTCGTTTGAGTCTTGTGTGGACCCTGGTGAATTATGTTCTTACTAACTCATTGCTGTGTGTGTAAGCCTTTTGTATACAGGATATTTTGGATAGATTCAAATAGGTGCCTTTTGATTAGGTCATTTTTGTTAGATTTCCCTAGTTTAGTCAAGGGCCCCTGAATAGATTTCAATCACCAGGACTGACCCCAATCATTGTGCTGAAGTCTTACATACATGGGACACACTGAGAAAGAGTGCTGCCTTGTTTATCCTGCCACATTTGCGAGGGCTCCAGAATCTCCTACAGCTGTAGAGAGAAACAGAAAACCTGAGTGGCTGAGGAAAAGGCCATGGCTGGAGTCATGGAGCTGCTTGAAGCTGAAGATATCCAGGCCAGAGTAGAAGGGAGAGGTGTGAGTATTTATGTCTGAGTGCCCACTGCTGAGCTCAGGGAGAAAGTGAGTTTGGAGGAGAAGGTAGAGAGAGACAGACATACCCAACATTTTTCCTTGGAAGGAGTCCAGCACAGCTCACCCTTGTGAACACAACATTTTTGATGATGCCTTGGTTTGGACATTTTCACCGCCTCATAACTGTAAGTTTAACCCTAATAAATTCCAATAAAATCCAACCTATTTCTGGGATTTTGCATTGGTAGTGCTTGGCAAACTCAAACAGCTATGCACATAGGTTTGGAGAACCGACCTGTTCGCAAAAGGCAGGGTGATACTGCTGCCCAGAAAATTCACAGGTAAACTGTGGGTGTCACCAGACTAGGCAGGAATAAGTACTGGTAAGATGGAGGGGGGAAGTGATTAGCTTTTCTCTATGCTCTAGAATTTTATTTAGCTGTTGGTTCTGCATGTGAGTTAAGTTTTGCAAGGTCTGCAAGACAGGGAGACAGGCAGGGGAATCACAAAGTTTGGGGACTAGTATAAAGTCATGGATGCCCCTGTATGATGTACCTGCCTCAGGCAGGTGTTGGCCAGGTGTGCAGAGTGAGATAGAAGCATGGGAACTGGGGTTTTGTCCACACAGGAGTCAGGAAACAGAGAGGAGTCTACCTGCTCCTGCTCCTTTTGACATTCCCTCCTTCCTTTGGCCTCCAGCATTGACCCTCTGAGTAGGCTGCTCTTACTGTTCCCCTCCTATTTCTCACGCACATACTCTTGTCTCCTGCTTCCAGTTCTACATTCACCTTCTCCAATCGTGGGGCAGCTAAAGAAAGAGCAATGGCAAGATGAAACCTGTTATTGACAGGGAGGAAATGTCAAAATTCACAATACAGCATTGGCTACAGGAATAACATCACCAGAATGAGCATCATTAGGACAGTGACCCTAATGAATAGTATAGAAATCCCAGAAAGTTCTGGGACCTAGAGCTGACAAGAATAGAAATGAGGTTATGAGAGAGTGCAATGTTTGCAGGAAACCTCAGAGGGTGCCTATGCCAGATATTTCTCAGAATAATTTAATATTAAATTTTCAACATATTTTTAATGGTTTTGAAATGATGCAGACTTCATCAATCCCACAGTAGAACGGCAGGGTTGGATGGGAAGAAGCTGATGAACAATGGAAGAAAATGGAACGTAACACGTATTCACTACCATTGCCCAAATCCAGAGATGGAATGTTGTTTTTTGGAACCAAACTCTCAGAACCCCAATGAAATCTATCATAATAGCTTCTAGATTCACAAAGGAGGACAGGGTGAAAGCTCTACTCAGTACTCACAATCTCAGTTAGTGATGTGAGTCACTCTGTCTGGTCTTCACTGGGGAGTAAGCAGCATAAAGTCCATCTTTTCCTGTGGTGCTAACAGCCCTCTAACCAGACACGTGTAGAGAGCAATGTGGCCTTCACATGGTCACATCTGTTCTCCTCCTATTCCATGTTCACTCTTGCTGAGGATGGCCTCCACTAGTCCAGGCAACATGGGAGGGTGCCCAAGAGAGAGCAGATTTCCTTTATGAGCGACTGTATTTGCAAAGGATGTCATTGTGTACAATTTTCATAATTTCTTTTAAATTATACCAAATTATCCATGCAAAGAGTATAAAAATAATTTATGTTTGTTATAGCAATCAGTAAAATTCCTTCTCTAGCTGCAACCCCCATTCCTCCTTCCTCAGAATTATCTGCACTGGTAGATTCTTCTGGGTACACATTTCTGTTTGTAAATACATGAATTCTCTAGTTTCCTCCATCCCACACCCTATCACATATGAGAAAAATATTTGAGTACAACTTAAAAAATGAAAATAAATTTTCTAACTTCTTAAAATGCTTGAGATTAGAAGTATATAGTCTTATTATGAAAGGATGATTTCTGATTCAAAATAATAAGGAAAATTGGAGTTAAGTAGAAAGCAGGTGACTGTAGTCAGTGGCTGTTAAACTTGAATCCACATCAAAATCAGGTGAAGAAATGGAAAAAATATAAGTGGTTGGCATGCCTTATAAGAAAATGCCACAGGAGAGAAGCAAGATGGCATCAGTTTAGGAGGGTACTCACTGACTAGCTCTCTTGGGATGGTGGATTGTGGATGGGGTCCTGCCCATGGGTCTGTGCTGTGGGTGCATGGAGTGAGAAGTTCGTGTCACCTAGCAGCGGGCAGTTCAACAGTGTGGAGTGATCGGTGGAGATTATTCAGGTTTGGACCTACCTATGTTGGTTAATACAGACACCTGAGGTCCACCCACAGGGACAATGGCTGGTTTGTACCTGGAATCCTGCAAAGATGACTCACCCTCCAGGTTTGAGGCTGCATACTCTGAGGGAGGGAGGGCTCTGACAGAAGGTGTAGAGGGTTTAACTTTTGTGGATTGGCTGTCTGGACCACTGCATAGCTTTGAGGAACAGATAAGCTGGCTTGAAACAGCACCATACTGAGGGGAGAGACAAATCTGCTGAGGAAGCCTGATTTACCCAGAAGCCTGCTGACACTCAGGCCTGGCTCCAGAAGGGGTAGAGTCAACAAATTTTATCACTCTGCCATGAAAAGCTTCATAGATTCACTCCCCTGGGGAGGCAAGGAAGTGGGAAGGGCTTGATTAGTTTCCACGAGCCTATTTAGTGTCCCCTCGGGGAAGTGGGTGATCTAGCAGAAGATGACTTTTGGGTCCCTTATATTACCAAAAACAAAAAAAAGAAGACGAAGATAGCCACTTTAAAAAATGAATTCTGTTCTTAATTCAATTTAATACCAAAAATCTGCCTCAAAACCTGCAGAAGAAACCCGGAAGATAAATTAATAAACACAAGCAGGCTGAGAGGATCCACAAGTACCCTAGAAGGAACACCTCCTCCTTAGCTTTGTTTGACTGCTTGCTGGTGTGTTTGTTTGGTTTTTCTCTGTTTATTTGTTGTCTCTTGCTTTTCTTTCCTCTTTCCTCCCCCATTTCTGTTTTCCTTCATTTAAAAAAAAATTAGTTGTTCCGAGCTTAACTCTTCTTTGCTACACTTCTTCTTCACTGATTTCCCAATCTTTGTCTACATTGATATTGTATCCCAAGCTATCTCTTATCCTTCCTTCATCTCTCTGCCTTCTGCTTTCTGTTGCAGTTCTTGGACAACATGTTTTTTCATTAGCCCACAACTAAGGGTGACAATTTCTATTCTATCTCTTATGTTTTCTTCTTATATTATTAATATTAGCTTTTTCCTTTTAGTCCTTTCTTTGCCATTTCTCTCTCTCCTCATCATTCTAGCCTTCTAAATCATTATATATATATTCCTTTATTTGGTTCCCAAGGGCATTGTAGGTACTCCACTTTTTTTCCAATTACTGTACACTGCCTACAAAAGTTAAATATTCATTTCACTAAGTCCTATTTGGCCCCTCTTCTAACTTTTATCAATATTACTATTATCCTTCTTCCTTTCTCACATCTTTCCATCCCTCTGGCACTAATTTTTTGCCTTCAAGGTAACATAGAAAAAATCAAGGAAACAAAATAAGAAGAAAAAGTGTCAAAGAGAACACTTAACCCACAGACAGAACCACCAACTTAATAAAACTCAAGAGGAGAGAGAGAGAAGCTAATCAACTAAATAAACCCAGCAAGATAAAATGATGACTAGAGGGCAAATAAAATTACAAACAACACTGAGAAACAGGAAGACATGGGCAACTCCAATGAACAAATTAAAAACCAGGAATATATGCAGAACAGTGAACAACTAATCAAAGATTCCCAAACAAATATCATGAACCAACTTAATGAAGTGAAGGAAGAGATTAAGGATATAAAGAAGGCACTGGGAGAACATACTGAATAAATTGTAAACATATGCCTAAAGATAACAGCTATGTTGGTGATCAATGGTGCAATCCAAGAAATCAAAAGGAGGCTGGATTCACATAATGGCAGATTTGAACATGCAGAAGAAAGAATTAGTGATGTGGAAGACAATACAGCTGAAATCAAACAGATAGTTTAACAGCAAGACAAAAATATATAAAAAATCCAGCAGGGACTCAGGGATATAACTAACAACACAAAACACACAAACATATGCATTATGGGCATCAAGAAGAAGAGAATGTAAAGGGAACAGGAGGAATGTTGAAAGAAATCATGATTGAAAATTTCCAAAACCTATTGAGAGACATGGATGTGCAGATCCAGGAAGCAAAGTGCACCCCAAACAGTATAAATCCCAACAGGCAAATGCCAAGTCATATACTCGACAATATGTCCAATGCTCAAGACAAAGAGAAAATAATCAAGGCAGCAAGAGAAAAGAGAACCATAACATAAAAGGGATGCACAATAAGATTAAGTGCTGATTTCTCATCTGAAACCATGGAGGAAAGAAGACAGTGATATGAAATAGTCAAAGTACTAAAAGAAAAAACTTCCAGCCATGAATTCTGTATCCAGCAAAACTGACATTCAAAAATGATGGAGAGTTCAAAATATTCACAGGTAAACAGAAATTAAGAGAGTATGTCAATAATAAACTGGCACTTCAAGAAATACTAAAGGAAGTTCTGCAAATTCAAAGGAAAAACCAAGAGCTAGGAGAGTTTAAAAACAAACAAACAAACAAAAAACAAACAGAAACAAAACAACATATGACATAAATTAATCCAAAGAAAATATGGCTGAAGTAAGAAATTCATTGTGAGTAGTAACATTGAATGTTAATGGATTAAATTCACCACTCAAGAGACGCAGAATGGCCGAATGAATAAAGAAATATGATCCATTTTATGCTGTCTACAAGAAACAGACCTTCGACCCAGGGATACAAGGAGGCTAAAAGTAAATGGCTGGAAAACAATTTTGCAAACTAACAATAGCCATAAAAGGGCAGGAGTAGCTATTCTAATATCAGACAAAATAGACTTTAAATGCAAAACTATTGTAAGAAACAAAGATGGACACTAAATATTAGTGAATATGGTAATCTCTCAAGAATAGAGAACAATCATAAACATTTACCCACCTAATCAGGGTGCCTCAAAATTCATGAGGCAAACTCTGGAAAAGCTAACTGGGGAAATAAATGTCTCTACAATTATAGCAGGGGACTTTAATAGTTAGGCACAAGGATATGGAAGTTAAACAACACACTCTTAGAGAAACAGTGGGTAAAGGGGGAAATCTAAAAAGAAATAAGTAACTACCTTGAAACTAATGAAAATGAAAACAAAACATATAAAAGCCCATTGGTTGCAGCCAAAGCTGTCCTGAGACAGAAGTTCATAGCGATAAATACATATATTTAAAAAGAAGAAAGAGCTAAAATTGAAGACCTAACTGCACATTTGGAGGAATTGGAAAAACAACAACAAACTAAACCTAAAGTAAGTAGAAAGAAGGAAATAACAAAGATTAGAGCAGAACTAAATGAAATAGAAAATAAGAAAGCACTAGAAAAAATAAACAAAACCAAAAGCTGGTTCTTCGAGAATATCAATAAAATTGACAAACCCTTAGCAAAACTAATAAAAAAAAAAAAAGAGAGAACAGGTGCAAATACACAAAGTAAGGAATGAGGAACGGGATATCACTACTAACCCCACAGAAATAAAGAGCATCATAAGAGGATATTTTGAATAATTATATGCCAAAAAGAATCATAATTTAGAGGAAATGGAAAAGTTTATAGAAATTCGCAAGCAGCCTACATTGATGAAAGAAGAAATTGATGAACTCAACAGTCCAACTGTGGTAAAGAGATAGACTCAGTCATCAAAAACCTCCCAACTAAGTAAAGCCCACTACCAGATGTCATCACAGCTGAATTCTACCAAACATTCCAGAAAGAGCTAACAGCAATTCTACTTAAGCTTTTCCAAAGAATAGAAATAGAAGGAATATTGCCTAACTCATTCTATGATGCCAACATTACCCTAATACCAAACCCAAACAAAGATACCACTACAAAGGAAAATTACAAACTAATATCTCTAATGAACATAGATGCTAAAAACCTCAACAAAATACTTATTACTGGCATTCAACAGCATATCTAAAAGATTATACACCATGACCAAGTGGGTTTCATCCCACTTATGCAAGGATGGTCCAATATAAGAAAATCAATCAATGCAATTCACTACATAAAAACCTGAAAGAAAAAAAACTCATGATCATCTCCATAGGTGCAGAAAAAGCATTCGACATAATACAGAACTCTTTCCTGAAAAAAACACTGCAAAAGATAAGAAGAGAAGAAATTTTCTGAATATGAGAAAGGGTATATATGAAAAACTCAAATCTAAATCATCTTCAATGCAGAAACCATAAAAGCCTTCCCTCTGAGATCGGGAAAAAGACAATGATGCCCACTATCACCACTCTTATTTAACATTGCCTTAGAAGTACTTGCTTGAGCACAGAGTCAAGAAAAGGATATAAAATGCATCCAGATTGGAAAAGAAGAAGTAAAAATGTCATTATTTGCAGATGACATGATCCTAAACATAGAAAGCCCAGAGAAAGCTACAACAAAGCTTCTGGAACTTATTAAGGAGTTCGGTAATGTTGCATGCTATAAGATCAATGCTCAAAAATCAGTAGCATTTCTGTACACCAATAACGAGCAATTGGAGGAGGAAATCAAGAAAAGAATGCCTTTTACAATAGTAACTAAAAGAATCAAATACCTAGGAATAAATTTAACTAAAGATGTACAGGACTTATATGCAGAAAACAACACAATGCTGTTAAAGGAAATCAAAGAAGACTTCAATAAATGGAAAAATATTCTCTGTACATGAATAGGAAGATAAACATCATTAAGATGTCTATCCTACCCAAACTACTGTACAGATTTAATGCAATCCCAATAAAAATCAACACTATATTTTTTAAGGAACTGGAAAAACTAACCACAAAATGTACTTGGAATGGTGAGATGCCCTAAATTGCTAAAGACATATTGGAAAAGAAAAAAAAAGTTGGAGGCATCACATTACCAGGCTTTAAACATATTACAACACTGCAGTTATCAAAACTGCATGGTATTGGCACAAGGATAAACCTACTGACCAATGGAATCAAATTGAGAGTTCTGATATGGTTCCTCGCATATACATTCATCTGATATTCCACAAGGTTACCAAGCCCACTCAGTTGTGAGAGAATGGCCTCTATATAAGTGGTGGCTGGAGAACAGTATATCCATTTCCAAAAGAATAAGTGAAGAATATCATCTCACACCTTATACAAAAATAAACTCAAGATGGAGGAAAGATATAAATATAAGAGCCAAAACCATAAAGACCTTGGAAGATAATTTGGAAAACATCTACAGGACCTTGTAATAGGAAATGGTTTCATGAACTTCACAGCCAAAGCACGAGCAGGAACAGAAAAAATAGATAAATGGGATCTCTTCAAAATTGAAAACTTCTGCACCTCAAAGGACGATATTAAGAAAATAAAAAGGCAGCCTATCCAATGGGAGAAAATATTTGACAATCATATATCTGATAAGAGCCTAATATCGTGCATATATAAAGAAACCCTACATTTTGAGAATAAAAAGACAAATAACCCATTTAAAAAGTGGGCAAGTGACCTGAAAAGACACTTCTTCAAGGAAGAAATACCAAGGGCTAAAAAGCACATGAAAAATGCTTTACTTCTCTTGCTATCGGGGAAATGCAAATCAAAACTACAATGAGATACCATTTACACCCATCAGAATAGCAGGTATTAAAAAAACAGCAGAAACTAAGTTTTGGAGAGGATGTGGAGGAATAGAAACCCTCAACCACTGCTGGTAGGATTGTGGAATGGTCCTGCCGCTGTGGAGGACACTTGGTCCTGCCACTGTGGAGGAAAGTTTGATGGTTCCTCAAGAAACTAACAATAGATCTTCCGTATGATCCAGCAATTCCACTGCTGGGTAAATACCCCAAAGAACTGAAAGAAAAGGCACGATCAGATATATGCACACCAAAGTTCATACCAGATTTGTTCACCATTGCCAAAAGTTGGAATCAGCCCTGGGGCCCATCAAAAGGTGAATGGATAAGCAAAACATGGTTCATACATACAATGGAATATTACTCAGCTGTAAGAAGGAATAAAGTGCTAACTCATGGAATAACGTGGATGAATCTAGAAGACCTTTTGTTGAGTGAAGCAAGCCAGGCATTGAAGGATGAACAGTATATGAACTCACTGATTTGATCTGAGGAAACTGAGTAGTCTCTGAGAACCATTGTCTGAAAGATAGTTTAACAAGGGAGAGAAAGAGAAGAGTAGGCTGTGAGCCATCACCCATATGGACATAATCTATGGTAAAGGTATAGATTATAGTGGCATATTTAAGGATAGGACAGATGGATAATGATAATACTCGGTTTGGTGGCACAGGGTTGACAGGTGGTTAGATTAGGAAGGACAGGTTGGAATATCCAGGGCATGTAACTATGAATCTTGTCATTCCATGAATCAAGATAGGGGAGTGTCATATGCCCAGGGGGTTGGGGAGAAAGAAACAGTTAAGATTAAATGGGGGCATTTAGTGGTCATGGGAAAGGTTTTTCATTACCTTACAGTAATGGACACAGGACATGGTAATTATCATCAAAAATTATTAACCTGTACCAACTAACTTGTAAACTATACTGTAAACCATTGACAATGTTTAGTGCCTAAATTTTACTATCGCTATAACAGTTATAACAATGCTAATATCCATTTTACATAAATGTTTTAATATTGGGTGGGGATGGGAGATGGAGTTTGGGTATGTGGGAGTCTCTAGTATTCCGTGTGTCACTTTGCTGTGACCTAAAACTTTTTGAAAATTAAATGAAAAATTTGAAGACACTGGGGAAAGGGAGGGGGAAGGTGTCACAGTACACTAGACATCTGATAATACAGTGATAAAAGGAAAAAAGAATAATTTTTTTAAAGGAAATTTTTATATTTTATATTTTTTGAATGTCCCAATCTGCTAATTATATTTTTCTTTTAGTTTACATTTTTTTTCTTCTGAGTGTCCTTGTATTTATCCCTTGCATTAAAGCTTATCACTATTATTTCTTTATTCTTTTAATTGTATTTGGTTATTATATGGGCTCCATGTTCAAGGAAGGCTTAGATCACAGAAGGGTTACAATGGGGACTGCTGAGGATCATTGGTGGGGGGTGTCTGGGATGGGGGGATTCATGGGAGTAAGTTCATCTGAATATACATGAAAGATATATGAATTTGTTAAAATGATCAAGGGATGGGGTATGAACACGGTGGGTAGACAATCACTCAGTAAATGAGGAAATCTGAATTCCCAGCCTGGAGATCCCTACCACATTCTCCATGGGAGCAGGAACAGTCCCCTGAGTGCAGGAGCAGTGTCCGGCAAAAGAGGATGGCCCACTAATTGGTTGTTGTTATTGATGACTAGCCTTATGATTTTTTGCTCTTGTAATTGAAACTTAGCCTACTGTTATGGGGTCCCTAAATGTTGTCACATGAGAGCCCCCTTGTTGCTCAAATGTGGCCTCTCTCAGCCATACTCAAGATATGAATGCATTACCATCCCCCCAACGTGGGACATAACTCCTGGGGATGAACCATACTGGCAATGAGGGATTAATACCAAGTGCCAACTTACAACATGATTGGAAAAAGACCTTGAATAAAGGGGGAAAATTAAAGAGAAATGAGTTCATGTGGCTAACAGACTTCTAAGAGAGTCAGAAGGTCATCACAGATGTAACATTTACAGAAACATCTAGGATCTCATAGAACAACAAATAGGATATCACCCCACACAGAGGGTCTCCTGAGGGCTCTGAAGACACTCAGGACCTACATAAGTGGGGATAGCCACAGATATTGATGAATTATTAGTGGGCTCTACTTTAGAATCTGTGCTCCTGAGAGTGACAGAGTTGGACCCAAATAAGTCCTCCCTGCACATGGTCCATCAATCCCTTCTATTCATACCAATATATGATGCTGGAGTTTTTAGAAGTACTTCCAGTGACTGGATCCTCTGTCCTACTGAATTGCCAGGTGTGTGTGTAGTCTCGGTGTAGCTGAAACTCCTAGCCTACAGCTCAATGGATTCATCCAAGTCACCTGGAGAGGAGATGATGATGGGCAATGGCCATCCCAGGGAATGGAGAGGACCTGCAGCTGCAGGCAGGATAATCACAGCCACTGTATTTATGGTATATAAGCCCTCTCTCACTTGGAGGTGGAGTGGACAACACCATCCCAGTCCCCTCAGGATTGGGGGAAGAGCTATGGACTAGAGTGGACTTAATGGTATTCTGTTGTAGACATATTGTGATTCAAGCAATGGAAGAAATTATAAAAGTGAGGTGGAGTTGGTGGCAGCTGGATGTTTTCAGGGCAGGGAGGGAAAGGGCAGTTGAAATACAGGGGCATTTTTGAGACTTGGAGTTTGTCCTGAATTGCATTGAGGCAACGGATGTAGGCCATTTTACATCAGCATATACCATGCAGAACTGTGTGGGAGTGAGTGTGTTCTACAATGTGAACTGTGGTCTATGCTTAGTGACAAGGCCTCAGGATGTGTATATCCATTTTAGGTGATGTACCACACTGATAAAGGATGTTGGTGTGGGATGCAGTGGGAAGTGTGGGAGGTGGGGAACATGGGAAACCTTGTATTTTCTGTGTAATATTTAGGTAATCTACACACATTTAATATATATATATATATACAAAAATAACATTTATGTAAGCAAATACACATATGTGCATATATATTTATATAACAATTTACAATATTATTATATATTGTGAAAAATTTAATTTTTACCCACAATTAAAAAAAGGGAAAAAAAGAAAGAAAATCCTACAATAATGGGCAGCATTATTTTTAAAATTGTAATTTTTTAAATGCCTACTCAGAATGTAATGAATTGAAGAACCAGTGGAAACAACCAGGATAATTTGAAACAAGTGGAAAGCCCATCTATACATAAACTAAGAGAAAACTTGAGTTCTGATGCATAAATTAGTGGTATCAAATTGAACACAGATGAGTGTGGAAGAAGATGTGTAAGGACAGATCTCAGAACAAACTGTAAGTGCATTTTTCCATGAAGAGAAAGACATCTTGAATTGCACAGTCACAGCCGCTTCCTTAAAAGATTGGCAACAGGTTCAAACCCAGAAGAGAATGGATGGTTTGGATGGGAAGAAGCTGATGTATACCTGAAGAAGCTGGAATGTAACAAATGTAAGCCCTGTTCTGCACTGACAGCCTCAGTTAGTGATGTGAGTTACTCAAGCGGGTCTTCACTGGAGAGAAGCAGAAGGAAGTCTGTCTTCTCCTGTGGTGCTAACTGCCCTCTTACTGGACATGAGTAGAGAGCAGTGTGGCCTACAAACGGTGACGTCCATGCTCTTCATGCTCCATGCTCACTCCTGCTGTGGGAGGCAACCACCGTCTATGCAGCTGGGGAGGGGGCTGAAGGGAGTGAGAACTTTTCCTTTATGGGCGACTGTATTTGCAAAATATGAGGGGAAGCTCCCCCCGAGTAATGTTGCAGATAGAAAACAATATATTCAAGATGGGAGAAGCGGCCAAGATGGCGTTAGTGTAGAAGGGTACACACTGTAAGCTCCCAGAGCAAGGCGGATTGTGGATGGTGTCCTGCCCGGGGGTCAGTGCTGTACACGTGTGGATCAACAGTGTGGACAGAACGGTGGAGATTCGTGAGTTTTAAGGCTGCCAGTGGTGGTTGGCACAGACGGCTGAGCCCCATGGATAGAGAGAAAAAAAATAATAAAATAAAATGGCCTCTTGGAGCCTCGAGCAGGTGAGAAAGTTTTATTTTCTGGGGATCTGGCTGCCTGGCTCCCCTTGGACCTTGTGTGAGCAGAACAAACGAGCTAATCGGCACCAGGTGAACCAGAGTGGGGATTCTGGTCGGGGAATGGAGCTGATTTCCCTAGCTATCCAGGGATAAGACCTGGGCTGCTGGGGAGCCAGGAAGAAGGGACACTTCCCAAAAGAGGGTGGGTTCTGTTGGAGGACAGGGAAGGGAATTTTTTATTTTTAGACAACGATCTGGCTGCTTGCACCGCTCCATAGCTTTGTGGAGCAGATAAGCCAACCTGAAGCAGCATCAGGCTGAGAGCAGATGCGAATCTGCACTCAAATTGATTTACTTAGCAACCCAGTGATGCTCGAGCTCGGCTCCAGAAGGGGTGGAATCGGCCTTCTTTAGCACTGACTAACATCAGAGCTACAGCTACCCTGGGAAGTCCAGGAAGTGGGATGTGCTTGATTAATTTCCACGGGCCCAGGTAGGGTCCTTCTGCAAGGGGCTTGGTCTAGAGGAGGAATTATTTTGGGTCCTGTATTTCACTAAAAAAAAAAAAAGAAGTTTAAAAAAAAGTGAGAAAGTCACTTCAATATATGAAAAATAAATTCTTTTTAATTTAGTTTAACAGCTAAAAGCTGCTACAGGACCTGCATATAGAACCCTGTGGGGAAATTGATTGATAAACACAAGTAGGCAGGAAGGATCCACGTGGACCCTAGGGAAATGATTGACCCCCCCTTAGCTCTGTTTGACTGCTTGCCTGTGTGGATCTTTGGTTTCTCTCTGTTTCTTTCTGGTCCCTTGCTTTTCTTTCCTCTTTCCTTCCCCCTTTCTTTTTTCTTCCATTTTTAAAAAATTAGGTGCTGCTGGCTTGTTGCTTCTTTGCAGTGTTTCTTTTTCAGTAATTTCCCACTTGCTGTATATATTGATACTGTATTACAAACTATTGCTTATCCTATGTGCATCTTTATGCCTTCTGTTTTCTGTTGTGGCTCTTAGATACAACATTTTTCATAGGCCCACAACTCAAGTGTGTCAAATTCTATTCCATCTATTTTGTTTTCTTCTTTCTTTTTTTATTACTATTAACTTTTTTATTTCACACCTTTCTTTACTATTTCTCTCCCTCCTCATAATTCTAGCCTTCTAGATGACTATATATATATTCCACCATTTGTTTTCCCAGTCCATTGTAGGAACTGAATTTTTTCCCTAGTACTCTACTCTGCCTAGACAAGTTAAATATTCATCTCATTAAGTCTAATTTTGCCCCTCTTCTAACTTTTATCAATAGTACTATTATCTTTCTGCCTTCCTTACATCTTTGATTCCTCTGGACCTAACCTATTGCCTTCAAGGGAACATAGAAAGAAGTAAGGAAATAAAAGAAGAAGAAAAACTGCCAAAGAGAAAACTTAACTCACACGCAGAACCAACAGCTAAATAAAACTCTAGAGCATAGAGAAAAGCTAATTAACTGAACAAACCCATCAAGATAATATGATGACCAGAGGGCAACAAAAAAAATACAAATGACTCTGAGAAACTGGAAAACATGGACCAGTCCAATGCACAAAATCAAAACCAGGAAGCAATGAAGAACATCGAACAACTAATCAAAGCTATCTAAACAAATATCATGGACCAACTTAAAGAACTGAAGGAAGAGATTAAGGATATAAAGAAGACACTGGGAGAACATACTGAAGAAATAGCAAACATGCCTGAAAAGGTAATGGATATGATGGTGAACAATGGCACAAGCCAAGAAATGAAAAAGACGCTGGACTCACATAACAGCAGATTTGAACAGGCAGGGGAAAGAATTAGTGATATGGAAGACAATACAGCTGAAATCAAAGAGATTTTAGAACAGATAAACAAAAAGATAGAAAAAATCCAGTATGGACTCAGGGAATTAACCGATAATACAAAATGAACAAACATATGCATTATGGGCATCCTAGAAGAAGAAGAGAAGGGAAAGGGAACAGAAGGAGTGGTGAAGGAAATAATGGCTGAAAATTTCCCAACTCTTTTTGCCGCTTTGTTTCCGGGCCTGAGGGTGATCAGCCCTGCTGCAGCCCGGGG
>JAKSZT010054075.1:236371-490502 GCA_026826555.1 Tolypeutes matacus | reverse complement strand
GCAAACGCCTGAGGCAAGGTTTGGCTTGGGTAAACATTACCTCATCTTTTGAGAGAGATGGATGTGCAGATCCAGGAAGCACAGACCACCCCAAACAGTATAAATCCCAACAGGCCAACTCCAAGACATATACTTGTCAAAATGTCCAATGCTCAAGACAAAGAGAAAATACTCAAGGCAGCAAGAGAAAAGAGAGCCATCACATACAAGGGAAGCACAATAAGATTAAGTGCTGATTTCCCAGCTGAAACCATGGAGGCAAGAAGACATAGTCTGACATAGTCAAAACACTAAAAGAAAAAAACTTCCAGCCACGAATTCTCTATCTAGCAAAATTGGCATTCAAAAATGATGGAGAGTTCAAAATATTCACAGATAAACAGCAATTAAGAGAGTATGTCAAGAAGAAAACAGCACTTCAAGAAATACTAAAGGAGTCTCTAAAAGTTGAAAGGAAAAAACAAGTGAGAGAGAGCTGGAAGAGAGTTTAAAAACAACTGAAAAGACAAGAGAAACAAAACAACATATAACATACATTAACCCAAAGAAAAAATGGCTGTAGTAAGAAATTCGTTATGAGTAATAACACTGAATGTTAATGGATTAAATTCACCAATCAAAAGACACAGATTGGCAGAATGGATAAGAAAATATGATCCACTATATGTTGTCTACAAGAAACCCACCTTCGACCCAGGGATACAAGTAGGCTGAAAGTGAATGGCTGGAAAACCATTTTACAAGCTAACTATAGTCAAAAAAAGGGCAGGAGTAGCTATTCTACTATCAGACAAAATAGACTTTAAATGCAAAACTATTGTAAGAGACAAAGATGGACACTACATATTACTAAAAGGAGTTATCTCTCAAGAAGAGATAACAATCATCAACATTTATGCACCTAACCGGGGTGACCCAAAATACGTGCGGCAAATTCTGGAAAAAATAAGAGGAGAAATAAATGCCTCTACAATTATAGCAGGGGACTTCAACACACCACTATCATCACTAGAAAGATCATCTGGACAGAGAATCAATAAAGAAACTAAGGCACTCAACAATACATTAGAAGACCTGAACTTAATAGACATATACAGAACACTACATCCAAATACAGCGGGATTTACATTCTTCTCGAGTGCACATGGAACATACTCCAAAATAGACCACATGCTAGACCACAGAACTACACTCAATGAATTCAGAAAGATTGAGATTATACAAAGTATTTTCTCTGACCACAACGGAATTAAGTTGGAAATCACTAAGGTACAGAGAAACAGGTTAGGCACAAGTATATGGAAGTTAAACAACACACTCTTAGACAAACAGTGGGTCAAAGAAGAAATCTCAAAAGAAATCAGTAACTCCCTCGAAACTAATGTAAACTACAACACAACATATCAAAACCTACGGGATGCAGCGAAAGCAGTCCTGAGAGGGAAGCTCATAGCCATAAATTCATATATTAAAAAAGAAGAAAGAGCTAAAGTTGAAGACCTAACTGCACACTTGGAGGAATTGGAAAAAGAACAACAAACTATACCTAAAGGATGTAGAAAGTAGGAAATAACAAAGATTATAGCAGAATTAAATGAAATAGAGAATAAGAAAGCACTGGAAACAATAAACAAAATCAAAAGTTCGTTCTTTGAGAATATCAATAAAATTGACAAACCATTAGACAGGCTAACAGAGAAAAAGAAAGAACAGATGTAAATACATAAAATAAGGAATTAGCAAGTTGATATCACTACTGACCCCACAGAAATAAAGAGTATCATAAGAGGATACTTTGAAATATTATATGCCACCAAGAATGACAATTTAGAGGAAATGGACAAGATTCTAGAAATCCACAACCAGCCAACATTGATGAAAGAAGAAATAGATGAACTCAACAGTCCAATTACAATAAAGAGATAGACTCAGTCATCAAAAATCTCCCAACTAAGAAGAGTCCAGCACCAGATGGCTTTACAGCTGAATTCTACCAAACATTCCGGAAAGAGCTAACACCAATTCTACTTAAGCTATTCCAAAAAATAGAAGTAGAAGGAAAATTGCCTAACTCATTCTATGATGCCAAAATTACCCTAATACCAAAACCAAATAAAGATACCACAAGAAAGGAAAATTACAGACCAATTACTCTAATGAACCTAGATGCTAAAATCCTTAACAAAATACTTGCTATTCACATTCAACAACATATCAAAAGGATTATACACTATGACCAAGAGGGTATCATACAGTGTATGCAAGGATGGTTCGATATAAGAAAATCAATCAATGTAATACACCACATAAACAGATTGAAAGAAAAAAATCACATGATCATCTCTATAGATGCAGAAAAATCATTCGACAAAATAGAGCACTCTTTCCTCATAAAAACACTACAAAAGATAGGAATCTACAGAAACTTTCTGAAAATGATAATGGGTATATATGAAAAACCCAAAGCTAACATCATTTTCAACGGTGAAATCCTAAAAGCCTTCCCTCTGAGATCGGGAACCAGACAAGGATGCCCACTATCACCACTCCTATTTAACATTGTCTTAGAAGTACTTGCACAGGCACTGAGACTAGAAAAGGATATAAAAGGCATCCAGATTGGAAAAGAAGAAGTAAAAATTTCATTATTTGCAGATAACCTGATCCTATACATAGAAAGCCCAGAGAAATCTACAACAAGGCTTCTAGAAATTATAAAGGAGTAGAGTAATGATGCAGGCTATAAGATCAATGCTCAAAAATCAGAAGCATTTCTGTACACAAATAACGAGCAAACAGAGGAGGAAATCAGGAAAAAATACCATTTACAATACTAAATAAAAGAATCAAATACCTAGAAATAAATTTATCTAAAGATATAAAGGACTTATATACAGAGAACTACACAACACTGTTAAAGGAAATCAAAGAAGACATAAATAAACGGAAAAATATTCCCTGTTCATGGATAGGAAGACTAAACATCCTCCAAGGAAGAAATATAAATGGCTAAAAAGCACATGAAAAAATGATCAACATCGCTTGCTATCAGGGAAATGCAGATCAAAACTACAAAGAGATACCATCTTACACCCATCAGAATGGCAGCTCTTGCTCACATATGGTGATTCTTGCAATGCAAGAAATTATAACAATGAGGTGGAGCCACTGGCCACTTGACAGTTTTTGGGTAGGGAGGGGATGAGCAGTTGAAATACAGTGGCTTCTTTGGGAGTTGGAGGTTGACCTGAGTACTGTTGTGGCAATGGATGTAGGCCATTTTAAATCAGCACACACCACTCAGAACTGAGTGGGAGAGAGTGTGGTCTACAGTGTGAACTGTGGTCTATGGTTGGTGGCAAGGCTCCAGGATGTGTAAGTTCATTGAGGTTGGTGGGCCACACTTGTGGGAGATGTTTGTGTGGGATGTGGTGGGAGGTGTGGGAGGTGGGCAACATGGGAATCCCAGTGGGTTCTGTGTAATATTTTGGGTAATCTAAGCACCTCTTAAAATATATGTATATATATGTATATAAATAACATTTTTGTAAGCAAATACACATATATGCACATATATTTATATATCATTATGCAAATGTTTGTATGTATTGTGAGAATTTTGATTTTTACCCATAATAAAAAAAAAAAAAGAAAAAAAAAGGAGACACTAAATGTTGGAGAGGATGTAGAGGAATAGGAACCCTCATCCACTGCTGGTGGGACTGTGGTATGGTCCAGCCACTGTGGAGGACACATTGGTGGTTCCTCAGAAAACTAACAGTAGATATTCCGTATGATCCAGTAATTCCACTGCTGGGTGTATACCCAGAAGAACTGAAGCAAAGACACAAACATATGTATGCACACCAATGTTCATAGCGGCATTGTTCACCATTGCCAAAAGTTGGAATCAGCCCCATTGCCCATCAACAGACGAATGGATAAGCAAAGTGTGGTACATACATACAATGGAATATTACTCAGGTGTCAGAAGGAACAAAGTGCTAACACATGGAAAAACCTGGATGAATCTTGAAGACCTTATGTTGAGTGATGCAAGCCAGGCACTGAAGGATGAACAATATGTCACCTCCCTGATCTGAATTGAGGAAAGTTAGCAGTCTCTGAGAACCATTGTATGAAAGATAGGTTAACTGGGGAGAGTAAGAGAAGTTTAGGCTTTGAGCTATCACTCGTATGGACATAATCTATGGTAAAGGGATAGAGTGTGGTTGCATGTTGGGGGATGGGGCAGATGAGTGGTGCTGTTCCTGGGTTTGATGGTGCAGCACTGTCGGTTGGGTGGATTAGGAAGTGCAGGTTCAAATTCCCCGGGCATGTAACTGTGTATCTTGATATTCCATTGGTCAAGGTAGGGTGGTACCATGGACCCTGGGTTGCTCGGGGGAAGGGAACACTCAATATCTAATGGGGTGTTTGGTGGTCATGGGGGAGGTTTTTCATTACCTTACAGTAGTGGACACAGGACATGGTAAATATCATCAAAATTATTAAACTGTATCATCTAAATTGTAAACTATACTGTAAATCATTGACAATGTTTAGTTGCTATATTTTGCTTTCTGTATAACAGTAATAACAATATTATCATCCAAAAAAATGGGGGGTTAATATGTGGTGGGCAAGGTGGGGTGGTTTGGTATCTGGGAGTCTCTGGCACTCCATGTGTGACTTTGCTGTGACCTAAATCTTCTTTGAAAATTAAATGAAAAATTGGGAGACAATGGGTATTGAGAGGGGGAAGGTGTCACGGCACACTAGACATCCGATAACACAGTGATAAAAGGAAGGAAAAAAAAAGAAAAGAGACTATATATATATATATATATATATATATATATATATATATATATTCTAAAAATAATGTATATTTTTAAAAGGCAATTCCTTTGTTCTTTTGCCCATTTTTTTCAATGTACCAATCCACTAATTATATTTTGTTTTGTTTTGTTTTTTTGTTTGATTAATTGTTTTTGTTTTTTTTTCTTGTTTTTTTTTTCTTCTGTCTTTTTTTTTCCTGAGTTTCCTTATGCTTGTCTCTTGCAGGTAAGCTTATCATAGTTGTTTTTTTTTCCTAGTAAGTGTATTTGATTATTTTATGGACTACATGTTCATGGAGGATTTGGATCACAGAAGGGTTACAATGGGTACTACAGGGGATTATTGGTGGGTGGGTGTCTGGGAGGGGGGTTTCATGGGAATTAGTTCATCCGAATATACATAAAAGATATATAAAATTGTTCAAAAGATCAAAAGATGGAGCATGGCCACGATGGGTGGACAATCACACAGTAAATGAGGGAATCTGAATTCCTAGCCTGGAGAGCTCTGCCACAGTCTCCAAAGGAGCAGCAAGAGTCCTCTAAGTGCAGGGACAGTGTATGTCAAAAGAGGATGACCCACTGATGTGTTCTTTTTATTGATGACTATCCTTGTGAGTCTTTGCTCTTGTAACTGAGACTTACCCTGCAGTTGTGGGCTGCCTAAGGGTTGCCACTGGAGAACCTCCTTTTTACTCAAATGTGGCTTCTCTCTAAGCCAAACTCAGCATATGATTGCATTTCCTTCCCCCCAACCTGGGACATGACTCCCGGGAATGAGACTCCCTGGCAACGAGGGATTAAATCCAAGTGCCAATTGGCAACACAACTGGAAAAAGACCTTGAATAAAAGGGGGAAAGGTAAAGACAAATGAGTTTAAGTTGCTAAGAGTCTTCAAAGAGAGTCGGGAGGTCATCTCAGAGGTAACACTTATGCACACCTCAGTAGGAGCTCATAGAACATCTAAGTGCCTATCACCCCACACAGAGGGGCTCCTGAGAGCTCTGGAGACTCCCAGGTCCTATATAAGGGGGGATAATCCCAGAGACTGATGCCTTACCAGTCTGCTCTATTTTGGAATTTGTGCTCCTGAAAGTGACAGAATTGGACTCAAATAAGTCCTCCCTGCACATGGTTCATCAGTCCCTACTATTCAAACCTATATGTGATGCAGAAGTTTTTAGGTATACTTCCAGAGACTGGAGCCTCTGGCTTACCTATGTGCCAGGTGTGTGTGGAATCTTGGTGGAACTGCAACTCCTACCCTACAGCTCAATGGACTCATCCAAATCAACTTGCATGGAGACAACGATGGGCAACAGCCATCCCAGGGAATGGAGAGGGCCTGCATCTGCAGGAAGGATCTTGCCACCCGCCATATCCATGGAATATAATCCATCTCTCTCTTGGAGATGGAGTGGACATCACCATCTCAGTCCCCTCAGGATTGGGGGAAGAACTATGGACTACAGTGGACTTTATGGTATTCTGTTTTACACATGGTGATTCTAGCAATGGAAGAAATTATAACAATGAGGTGGAGCCAGTGGCCACTTGACATTTTTGGGGCAGGGAGGGGATGAGCAGTTGAAATACAGGGGATTCTTTGGGATTTGGAGGTTGTCCTGAGTACCATTGTGGCAACGGCTGTAGGTCTCTTAAATCAGCACACACCACTCAGAACTGTGTGGGAAAGAGTGTGGTCTACGATATGAATTGTGGTCTATGGTTGGTGGCAAGGCCCCAGGATGTGTAAGTCCATTGAGGGTGGTGGGCCACTCTTGTGGGAGATGTTTGTGTGCGATGTGGTGGGAGGTGTGTGAGGTGGGCAACATGGGAATCCCAGTGGGTTTCATTTAATATTTAAGGTAATCTAAGCACCTCTTAAAATATATTTATATATATATAAATAACATTTTTTGTAAGCAAAAGTACACATATGCATATATATTTATATATCATTTTACAAATATTGGTATGTATTGTGATAATTTTGATTTTTACCCACAATAAAAAATAAATAAATTAATAAATAAAAAAAGAAAACAATATATTCAATTCAACCACTTTGTATGATTTCATTTTTTGTTATTTTCATAATTTCTTTTTAATTATAATGAATTATCAGTGCAAACAGTATAAAAATAATTTGAATTTGTTATGGAAAACAGCCAAATTCCTTCTCTAAACTCAATATACATTCCTCCCTCCTCAGAGTTATCTGCATTGGCAGTTTCTTTGGGTACAAATTTCTGTTTGTAAATACATGCATTCTCGAGTTTCATCCATCCCACATCCTGTCACTTATAAGAAAAATATTGGAGTACAGCTTAAGAATATAAATAAATTTTCTAATTTCTTAAAATATTGATTAGAAGTATATTGTCTAATTATGAAAGGATAATTTCTGATTTAAAATAATAAAGAAAATTAGAGTGAAGTAGAAAGCAGGACATTGTACTTCAGTGGCTGTTAAATATGAATCCACGTCAGACTCAGTTGAAGAAATTCAAAAAATATAAATGGTTTGGGTGCCTTCTAAGAAAATGCCTCAATAATGGTCAGCATCAATTTTGAAATGATAATTTTTAAAATGCTTACACAAAATGTAATGGAATGAAGAAACATTGAAAACAACCAGGATAATTTGAAATAAGTGAAAAGCCCATATTACATACACTAAGAGAAATATGGGATTCTGATGCATAAATTAGTGGTAAAAAATTGAACACAGATGAGTGTGGAAGAAGTTGTGGGAGGAACAGATTTCAGAACAAACTGCAAGCGCACTATTCCAAGACGATAAAGACATCATGAATTGCAGTCACAGACACTTCCTTAAAAGATTGGCAACCAGTTGCACAGACGGCAGTTGGAGATACTTTGAAGATTCACATTCATTACATTCACAGTGTTTCTCTCCAGTATGAATGTTATAATATTTAAGGAGATACTGCCTCTGGCTGAAGGCTAATCCAAATTCCTTACATATATATTGCTTCCATCCACTATGAGTTTTCTCATGATCAGTGAGATTTGATTTGCTACTGAAGGCTTTCCTACATTCCTAACATATATATGGTTTCTCTCCTGTTTGTCTTCTCTGGTGTGTATTGAGGCTTGATTTCTGAATGAAAGCGTTCCCACATCCATCACATTCATAGGGTTACTTTCCACGATGTATTCTCAGATGGTTAACGAGGTTTTCCTTCTGGTTGAAGGCATTTCCACATTCATTACATATAGAGGGTTTTAGTCCAGGATGAATACTCTGATATTTAATGAACAATTGCTTTTGGTTGAAGTCTTTTCTGCATTCTTTATATTCATTTTGTTTTTGTCCATTCTGAATTTTTTTATGTTCTGTGAGATATGATTAGGTCCTAAAGGTTTTTCACATGCTTTACATGCATAGGGTTTCTTTGCAGTATGAAATCTCTTGTATCTTAGATTTGACCTTTGAATTAAAGCTTTCCCACATATATATGATTTCCCATCAGTAAGAATTTTCTGATGAATAAAGAGGATTTCTGTCAGGTTGAAAATTTATCCACTTGTATTGCATTTCTATGCTTGTTCCCCTGTATCACTTTTAAAATATGAGTGCAAAGAGCAGACTACATTCAGGATCCTCACATGGTTTCTTTCTAGTTTGAATTTTCTCATATCCCATGAGGTTTTGTTTCAGATGGAAACAGTCCTATGTTCATTAGAATACTAACTAATGTGTGAATGCTTCATGCTCAATGAGATTTAATGCCTGGATGAAGGATTTCCAGAATTCCATAAATACACAGGATTTTATTCCTGCATGTTTCTTGGATGTGACTCTATCTTTCCCAAATTCATGAAAACAAAATGGTTTCTCTGAAGGATTGATTCTCGTGTATCTCATGAGGTTGAATTTCAAAGAAAACTTCACACTGATTACACTTAAATTGGAGGACTATGATATGGAGCAAACTGGCAAAACTCATTGTCTTCATTCATTTTTCCTTACGTAGATTCCCTCAAGCTTAGGTAAGCATGATGCAAATTCCTTCAAAGTGAAGTCACATTCATAGAAGTGTTATTTTGAGGAAACAATGCTTGTGGTCAGAAAACATATTTTCCCAACTTTCTTACATTCTCTGCCTTCATCTGAAGTCTGTTCTCTTGTGGAAGTGGATATGGCTTCATTCACAAGCCTTTTGATTTGTGGTTCATTCTGCTTCTTAATGTCCAATGCTTCTTCATAGTTTGTGGGGTGCAGCAAAAGCAGTGCCTAGAGGGAAATTTATAGCATTGAATGCATTCATTAGAAAAGAGGGAAGATCCAAAAGCACTCATCAAAGCATCCAATTTGGGAAGAGAACAATATTTCCTTTTCATTTGTTTTATCATTATGGCTCTTCTTGCTTCAAGTTAGCATCACATTCAGTTTGGTGGCTTCATGACTAGGAATTGGGGAAGTGATTCAACACATGATTTATGATGGGAACAAAACAACACCCCATTAATCAACCTTGGAACCTTCAGTCTTCTGAAGGATAAGGAACGTGGAGCTTACAAAGATGCACGAGTAAGTTGGCCCCAGAACAAAGGCTAAAATGACAACTCAGGAAATCCTGTATACTTTGTTTTGGACTTACTATTTTTGTTCAATTTTTTTTTCTTCTATTTATTTGGATGACATGCACTTTTAATATTTTTTAAAGTTTACCAGGGAAATTATAACACTTTTGCTTGCCTTTCAAATCTTCAGTTATTTGTTATTGACTTGCCAAATAATGTATTTTAAAACATTTTATATCCTGTATTATTCAACCAAAGTTGTGCTGATGTTAAAATAAATCTGTTGGTCTTTATAAAGGGCATTTATTGGGTTTAGAAGCTTACAGTTACCAGTCCATAAAGGATAACTTTATTCTTTCACCAAATTCTGTTAGCCCATCTTGGAGTAAGACAGCTGATGACATTTGCCAGGGTTCAGGCTTCTTGGGTTCCTCTCATCTCAGGGCTGCATTTCTCTCTGGGCTCAGCTGCTCTGTTTCCTCCACAAGGTTAGCTGTAGACTATGAGAGTCTCCAAGATATCCCTCTCTCCACAAGGCCAGTTGTGAACTCTCAGGTGAATGGCTTGTCTCTTTTCCTCGTGGACTTCTGACCTTGCACACCAGAACTCCATCATCAAAAACTACTCCAGCTTTGTACATTGCCATGTGTTTTATGTTTGAGACCCCACCTTATGAAGGGGCAGGTCTCAACACCCTACCGACTGTGGCCCAATCAACACCATTATCATAACTTAATCATGCCCAGATTAACACACCAGTTTACAAGCATAATCCAATATCATTTTTGGAATTCATAATGATATCAAACTGCTATATATTCATTTACCCATCTTATGCTATATATTATTTTATGTTGTTTTTTAACACTTTGTTGATGTCCTAGGCCATGGATATCATTACTACTTTATCTGTTCATTAGACATTTAAATATATGAATTTAATTAATAGATATTGTTCTTCAATCCATCCTGAATCTTGAAAACTTTTCCATTATTTTCTCTCTGACTGAAGAATATTCTTTAACATTTCTTTTAAAGTGAGTTGTTGCTAGATAATTTTACTAGTTTTTACTCATCTGTAAAAGAATTTATTTCGCTACTTCCTGAAGGATTGAGATGAATTAAAATATTAGGACTTCGAGGATCTCCATTGCTTTTGAGAGCACCCATAGGGCTGAATTTCTCCATTCTGCTGTAAATGTAATCAGTTCTTTGCAGAAGAAATCAGGGGCTTTCATTTGTATACCCTGCTTCCTGTCCTCCATCCAACAGGCAAAATCTGTGCACTATGGCTCTGGGGATGTGAATAATGGCACACTTCTCTGAGTTACACACCTGATTTTTGGAGCTAAGATTTGGTGGCAAAAGCACAGAATATTTAGTTTTCTTGGGAACATTCTAGGGAACTGTATAATGGTGGTCAGCACCCCATTTTGCTCAATGATGGGCACACCCAATGTACAGCCACTGCTTTATGAGTTCCAATACTTCCCAGACTTAGGGGGTCCCTCCTGATCCCTGTGCCCTGGTTTAATGCCCATATTTGAGTCTTGTGTGGTCCCCAGGAAAAGTATGTTCTTACAAACCCATTGCTGTGTGTGTAAGCCTTTTCTATGTAGGAGGTTTTGGTTAGATTCAGATAAGGGACTTTTCGATTAGGTCACTTTTTGTTAGAAAGCTTTAGTTAAGTTAAGGGCCTCTGGTTAGATTTCAGGCACCAGGAAGGATCCCATACATTGTGCTGAAGTCTTACATAAATGGAC
Source organism: Tolypeutes matacus (assembly GCA_026826555.1). Lineage (NCBI taxonomy): Eukaryota > Metazoa > Chordata > Mammalia > Cingulata > Chlamyphoridae > Tolypeutes > Tolypeutes matacus. The sequence goes on along the minus strand of JAKSZT010054075.1, from coordinate 479,343 downwards.
CACACAGAGAAAGAATGGTTCCATGTTTACCCTGCTGTGTGGGAGAGGGCTCCAGGATCTCCTACAGCTCTGGAGACACACAGAAAACCTGAGAGGCTGAGGGAGAGGCCAGAGACTGGAGTAATGTATCAGCCTGAAGCTTAAGAAATCCAGGCCAGAGGAGAAGGGAGAGGTGTGAGCAATTGTGTCTCAGGGCCAGCTACTGAGCTCAGGGAGAAAGTGAGTTTGGAGGAGAAGGCAGAGAGAGACAGGCAGGCTCAACAAGCAGCTGATGCTTGTTAAGACAGCATTTTTGATGATGACTTGATTTGGACATTTTCACAGCTTCAGAACTGTAAGTTTAACAATAATAAATTCAAATAAAACCCAACCTATTTCTGGTATTTTGCATTGGCTGTGCTTGAAAAACTCAAACAGCTGATGATACAGTGTTTGAGAGCTGCTTTGTTCCCAAATGCCAGTGTGATGCTGCCCAGTGAATTCACCTGTAAACTATGGGTGTCTTCAGAATAGGTGGGTCTGAGTACTGGTAAGATGGAGTGGGAAGTGCTCTTGGCCAGGAAGTCCTGAAAGACAGGGAGTCAGTTAGAGGAGTCACATTGTTTGGGGACTAGTCTAAAGTCACAGATGCCCCAGTATGATGTACCTGACTCAGGCAGGGATTGGCCAGGTGGGCAGGGCCAGATAAAATCATGGGATTTGCAGTCTGGTGCAGCAGAGGTGTCAGGGCACAGAGAGGAGACTTTCTTCCCCTGCTCCTTTTGCCCTTCCCTGCTTCCCTTGGCCTCCAGCATGGACCCTCTGAGGAGGCTGTTCTTATTTTACCCTTCCAGTGTCTCAGGTCTCCTGCTTCCAGTTCTACATTCACCTTCTCCAATCTTCAGGCAGCTAAAAGAAGAGGAATGTCAAGATGAATCCTTTTTGTGTCAGGTAGGAAATGTCAAATTCACATTACAGCATTGGCTACAGCAATAACATCACCAGATTGAGCAACATTAGGCCAGTGACCCTAATAAATAATACAGTAATCTGAGAAAGTCTTGGGACCTAGAGCTGACAAGAATAGAAATGAGGTTGTGATATAGATTAATTTTTGCAGAAAACCTCAGAGGGTGCAGATGTCAGATATTTCTCAGACTAATTAAATATTAAATTTTCAACACATTTTTAGTAGTGTTGAAAATGATGCAGACTTCTACAATCCCAGAAGAGAATGGCGGTGTTGGATGGGAAGAAGCTGATGAAAAACTGAAGAAGCTGGAATGTAACACGTATTCTCTGCAGTTCCCCCAATCCAGAGAGGGAATGTCATGATTTGGAACCAAACTCTCAGAACCCCAATGAAAACCATCATCATAGATTCTGGATCCGCAAATGAGGACATGGAGAAAGCCCTGTTCAGCACCCACAGCCTCAGTTACTGAAGTGAGTCACTCTAGCAGGACAGTTGGGGAGTAAGCAGCAGGAAGTCCATCTTCTCCTGTGGTTCTAACAGCCCTCTAACCAGACACGTGTAGAGAGCAGAGTGGCCTTAACATGGCTGCATCCATGCTCCTCGTGCTCTGTGCTCACTCCTGCAGAGGGAGGTCTCCACCTGTCCAGGCATCTGGGGAGGGGGCCGAGGGGAATGGACACTTTCCTTTATGTGTGACTGTATTTGCAAAGGGTGAAGGGAAGTACCCCCCACCCCACTAATGTTGCAAATACAAATCAATATCTTCACATCAACCACTTTTTATGATTTCATTATCTACTATTTTCATAATTTCTTTTAAATTATAGCCAAATTATCCATGCAAAAGGTATAAAAATAATGTATGTCTGTTATGGCAAACAGCAAAATTCCTTCTCTACCCTCAACCCCCATTCCTCCTTCTTCATAATTATCTGCATTGACAGATTATTTGGCATATATATTTATGTTTGTAAATACGTGCATCCTCTAGTTTTATCCATCCAACATCTTATCATATATGAGAAAAATATTGGAGTACAACTTAAGAATATAAATAAATTTTCTAACTTCTTAAAATACTTGAGAATAGAAGCATCTCGCCTAATTATGAAAGAATCATTTCTGATTTAAAATGATAATGAAATTTGGAGTTAAGAAGAAAGCAGGCCACTGTAGTTCAGTGGCTGTTAAACTTCAATCAACATCAGAATCAGGTGAAGAAACTGAAAAAATATAAATGGTTTGGGTGCCTTATAAGTAAATGGTACAAAAATGGGCACCATTTTTTTTAAAAGGGTAATTTTTTAAATGCTTACCCAGAATGTGATGGAATGAAGAACCAGTGAAACCAACCAGGATAATTTGAAATAAGTGGAAAGCCCATCTTTACATAAACTAAGAGAAATCTCGAGTTCTGATGCATAAATTAGTGGTAAATAATTGAACACAGATGAGTGTGGAAGAAGATGTTGGAGCAGAATATCTCAGATCAAACTTCAGGTGCACTTTTCCAAAAAGAGAAAGACTTCCTGAATTGCAGAGTCACAGCTGCTCCCTTAAAAGATTGTCAATGAGTTGCAGAGACTGGAGATGGAGATTCTTTAGAGATTCACAATAATTACATTCACAGCGTTTCTCACCAGGATGAATGTTGCAATGTTTAATGAGATTCTTTATCTGGCTGAAGGCCATTCCACATTCCTTTCATATATAGAATTTCCCTCCACTATGAATTTTCTCATGGTCAGTAAGATTTGATTTGCTACTGAGAGCTTTCCTACATTCCTTACATATATAGGGTTTTTCTCCAGTTGGTCTTCTCTGGTGTGTAATGAGGCTTGATTTCTGAATGAAGGCTTTCCCACTCCATCACATTCATAGGGCTTTTCTCCAGTATGTATTCTCAGATGGTTAATGAGGTTTTCCTTCCTTCTGGGTGAAGGCTTTTCCACATTAATTTCATATATTGGGTTTTTCTCCAGAATGATTGCTCTGATGTTTAATGAACTATTGCTTTTGGCTGAAGGCTTTTCTACATTCTTTACATTCATTTTCTTTCTCTCCAATATGAGTTTTTTCATGTTCTGTGAGATATGATTAGTACTTAAAGGATTTTTCACATGCTTTACATGCATAGGTTTTCTTTGCAGTTGGAAATCTTTTGTATCTGAGATTTGACATTTGAATTAAAGCTTTCCCACATATATATGATTTCTCTTTACTAAGAATTTTCTCATGAATAAAGAGGATTTCTGTCAGGTTGAAAACTTTCTCACATGTATTACATTTCTATGCTTGTTCCCTTGTATGGCTTTTAAAATGAGGAGTAAAACATGACTGTAAAGAGCAGACTACATTCAGGACACACATATGGTTTCTTTCTAGTTTGAATTTTCTCATATTCCATGAGGTTTTGTTTCTGATGGAAGCAGTCCTATGTTCATTAGAATACTAACTAATGTGTGACTATTTCATGCTCAATGAGATTTAATGCCTGGATGAAGTATTTCTGGTATTCCTTAAAAGCACAGGGTTCTACTCCTGCATGTGACACTGTCTTCCACAAATTCATGAAAACCAAGTGGTTTCTCTGAAGGATTAATTCTCATGTATCTCATGAGGTTGAATTTCAACTAAAACTTCACACTCATTACACTTAAATTGGAGGACTATGATGTGGGGCAAACTGGCAAAACCCATTGTCTTCATTCATTTTTACTTACATAGATTCCCTCATGCTTTCATAAGCATGATGCAAATTCCTTCAAAGTGAAGTCACATTCATAGAAGTGTTATTTTGAGGTATCAATGCTTGCAGTCAGAGAACATACTTTCCCTAATTTCTTACATTGTCTGCCTTCATCTTACGTCTGTACTATTGTGGAAGAGGATATAGCTTCACTCACAAAGCCTTTTGTTTTGTGGTTCATTCTGCTTCTTAATTTCCAATGCTTCTTCATAGTTTGTGGGGTACAGCAAAAGCAGTGCCTAGAGGGAAATTTATAGCATTGAATGCATTCATTTGAAAAGAAGAAAGATCCAATACCAGTCATCTAAGTGTCCAATTTGGGAAGCAGAACAATATTTCCTTTTTATTTGTTCTATCATTATGGCTCTTCTTGCTTCAAATGAGCATCACATCCAGTTTGGTGACTTCATGATTAGGAAATGGGAAATGATATAGCACGTGATTTATGATGGGGACAAAACAAACACTCATTAATCAACCCTGGAATCTTCAGGCTTCTGAAGGATAAGAAAGATGCAGCTTACAAACATGCATGAGTAAGTTGGCCCCAGAACAAATGCTAAAATGGCAATCCAGGAAATCCTGTAAACTTTGTTTTGGTCTTAATGTTTTTGTTCATTTTTTTTCCTTCTATTTATTTGGATGATGTGCACATCTTAATATTATTTAAAGTTTACCATCGAAATTATAACACTTTTGCTTGCCTTTCCAAATCTGCACTTATTATTTGTCATTGACTTGTCAAATAATGTATTTTAAAATATTTTATATCCTGTATTTGTCAGCCAGAGGGAGCCTGATGCAAAGTACTGGAAATCTGCATGTCTTTAAAGGGCATTTATTTGCAATAGAAGCTTACAATTTCCAGGCCATAAAGATATGTTTCTTCCTTCACCAAAGTCTGTTTACCCCATCATTGGTCAAGAAAGCTGTCGATATTTGCCAGGGTTCAGGATTTTAGGTACCTCTCTACTCAGGGCTGTGTTTCTCTCTGGTCTCAGCTTCACTGTTTCCTCCACAAGGTCAGCTGCAGACTTTGTGGTTCTCTAACCCTTGCCTCTCTCCACAAATCAGCTGCAAACTGTCAGGTGAATAGCTCATCACTTTTCCCTGGGACATTCTTTCCTTGTTCATCAGAACTCCAACATCAAAAACTACTCCAAATCTGTGTTTTGCCCCACAAAGGGAGGGGCTCAACACACTACTAACTGTGGCCCAGTCACCTCCCTTATCGTAACTTAATCATGCTCAGATAACAGATCACTTTACAAGCATAATCCAATATCTATTTTTGGAATTCATAATGATATCAAACTTACATATCCATTTACCCATCTTATGCTATATATTATTTTGTGGTGTATTTTAGCACTTTATTGATGTTCTAGGCCATGGATATCATTATTCCTCTATCCATTCAATAGTCATTTAGATATATGAATTTAATTAACAGATATTATTCTTCAATCGATAATGAATCTTGACCCTTCTGAGATTATTTTCCTTCTGCCTGAAGAGTGTTCTTTTACATTTCTTTTAAAGTGAGTTGCTGCAAGTAAACTGTATTAGTTTTTACTCATCTCTAAAATATTTATTTCATGTTTCCCTGAAATATTGAAATGAATTAAATCTCAGGCCCTCCATGATCTCCACTGTTTTTGAGAGCACACTTAGGGTCAAATTTCTCCATTCTGTTGTAAATACAATCAGCTCTTTGGAGAAGAAATTAGGGGCTTTCAGTTTTACAACATGCTTCCTGCCATCCCACCCCCCAGGCAAAATCTGTGCACTCCGGTTTTGGGAAGGAGAATAATGGCACACATCTCTGAGTTACAATCCTGTTTTTGGAGCTAAGATTTGGTGGAGAAAGCCCAGTATATTGAGTTCTTCTTGGGACAATTCTAGGAACAAGTGCAATGGTGGTCAGCACCCCATTTTGCTCAATGATGGCCAAACCAAATGTACAGCCACTGCTTCATGAGTTCCCATTTCTCCCGGACTTAGGAGATCCCTCTTGATCCCTGTGCCCTGGTTTAATTCCCTTGTTTGAGTCTTGTGTGGTCACTGAAAAGTATGTTCTTACTAACCTATTGCTGTGTGTGTAAGCCTTTTGTATGTAGGACATTTTGGTTAGATACAGATAAGGGACCTTTCAATTAGGTCACATTTTGTTAGATTCCCCTAGTTTAGTCAAGTTTTTATGATTAGATTTCAGGCACCAGGATGGACCACAGTCATTGTGCTGAAGCCCTACATAAAAGGGACACACCAAGAAAGAATGCTGCCATGTTTACCCTGCCATGTGGGAGAGGGCTCCAAGATCTCCTACAGCTGTGGAGAGACACAGAAACCCTGAGAGGCTGAGGGAGAGGCCAGAGGCTGGAGTCATGGAGCAGCTTGAAGCTGAAGACATCAAGGCCAGAGGAGAAAGGAAAGGTGTGAGCAATTGTGTCTGATGGCCCACTGCTGAACTCAGGGAGAACGTGAGTTTGGAGGAGAAGGCAGAGAGAAACAGGAATGCCCAACATTTTGTCTTGGCTTGAGTCCTGCAGCAGCTGATCCTTGTGAAGACAGCACTTTTGATGATGCTTTTCTTTGGACATTTTCACAGCCTCAGAACTGTAAGTTTAACCCTAATAAATTCCAATAAAAGCCAACCTATTTCTGGTATTTTGCATTGGCAGCTATTGGTAAACTGAAACAGCTAGGGAAACAGGTTTGGAGAGCTGCCCTGTTCCCAAATGGCAGAGTGATGATGCTTCCCAGTGAATTCACCTGTAAGCTGTAGGTGTCTCCAGAGTAGGTGGGAATGAGTACTGGTAAGATGGAGGGTGAAGTGCTCTTGGCCATCAAGGCCTGCAAGACATGGTGTCAGGCAGGGTAGTCACATGGTTTGGGACCAGTCTAAAGTCACATATGCCCCAGTATGATGTACCTTAATCAGGCAGGGTTTGGCCAGGTAGGCAGGGGCAGATAAAAGCATGGGAACTTGGATCTGGTGTAGCAGAGGAGTCAGGGCACAGAGAGGAAGCTTCCTGCTCCTGCTCCTTTTTCCCTTCTCTCTTTCCCTTGGTCTCCAGCTTGTACAATCTGAGGTGGCTGCTCTTACTCTTCTCCTCCTGGGTCTCAGGCACAGACTCATGTCTCTTGCTTCCAGTTCCTCATTCATATTCTCCAATCTTGGGACAGTTAAAGGAAGACCAAAGACAAGGTGAAACTTGATGTCAGGAAGGAAAGATCAAAATTTACATTACATCATTGGCTAGAGCAATAATGTCATCAGAATGAGCAACATTAGGCCAGAGACTATAATAAATAGAACTGGAATCCCAGAAAATCCTGGAACCCAGAGCTGACAAGAATAGAAGTGAAGTTGTGAGATGGTACAATATTTTTATAAAACCTCAGAGGGTGCAAATGGCAGATATTTCTCAAACTAATTAAATATTAAATTTTCAACACATTTTATCAGTGTTGAAAGTGATGCAGAGCTCTTCAATCCCAGAAGAGAACGGAGGGGTTGAATGGGAAGAAGCTGAAGAACAACTGAAGAAGCTGGAATGTAACATGTGTTCACTGCACTTCTCCCAAGCCAGAGAGGGAATGTCCTGTTTGAGAACAAAACTCTCAGAGCCCCAATGAAAAACATCATCATAGGTTCTTCATCTAAAATGAGGACAGAGATAAAGCCCTGCTCAGCACTCACAGTCTCAGTTTGTGATGTGCGTCACTCTAGCTGGTATTCACTGGTGGTAAGCATCAGGAAGTCCATCTTCTCCTATGGTGCTAACAGCCCCCTCACTGGACATGTTTAGAGAGCACTGTGGAATTCACATGGTCGTGTCTATGCTTCTCATGTTCCGTGCTCACTCTTTTTATTTTTTCAATATCATAAACAATTTATCAAAATTACATAAAACATAAATTTTTATCACAATTAACATTAAGGTAAATTTTTTATTTTATTTTTTTAATTTTTTATTTATTTTTATTGTGGGTAAAAATCAAAATTCTCACAATACATACAAACATTTGCAAAATGATATGTAAATATATATGCATATATGTGTATTTGCTTACAAAAATGTTATATATATATATATATATATATATATACATATATTTTAAGAGGTGCTTAGATTACCCAAAATATTACACAGAACTGTGCTCACTCTTTATGAGGGAGGCCTCAAACTGCTCAGGCAGCTGGGGAGGTGGCCGAGGGAGTGAGCAATTTTCCTTTATGGGGGACTCTATTTGTAAAGGTGAGCAGAATTTCTTCCCTAATAATGTTGCAGATACAAATAGATATGTTCAAATCAACCACTTTGTACGATTTCATTGTGTACTGTTTTCATAATTTCATTTAAATTATAACCAAATTATCCATGCAAAGAGTATAAAAATAATTTATATCTGTTATAGCACACAGTCAAATGCCTTTTCTACCCTAAAGCCCCATTCCTGCTTCGTCAGAATTATCTGCACTCTCAGATTGTTTTGGCTTCACATTTCTGTTTGTAAATACATGCATTCTCTAGTTTCATCCATCTCACACCCTATCACATATGAGAAAAATATTTGAGTACAGGTTAAGGATATAAATAAATTTTCTAACTTAATAAAATACTTGAGATTAGAAGTATATCATCTAAGTATGACGGGACCATTTCTGATTTAAGTAATGAGGAAAATTGGAGTGAAGTAGAAAGCAGGGCACTGTAGTACAGTGGTGGTTAAACTTGAATCCACATCAGAATCAGGTGAAGAAACTGAATAAAATATCAATGGTTGGGGTGCCTTTTAATAAAATGCTACAAAAATGGGAAGCATTAATTTAAAAATGGCAAATTTTTAAATGCTTACCCAGAATATAATGGATCGAAGAACCAGTGAAAACAACCAAGATAATTTGAAATAAGTGGAAAGCCCATCTTTACATAAATTAAGAGAAATCTCGGGTTCTGATGCATAAATTAGCGGTAACAAATTGAACAGAGATGCATGAAGAAGAAGATGTGGGAGAAGCAGATCTCAGTGAAAAGTGCAAGTGCACTTTTCCAAGAGGAGAAAGGCATCCTGAATTGCAAAGTCACATCCACTTCCTTAAAATATTGGCAACAAGTTACACAGACTGGAGCTGGAGATTCTTTGAAGATTCACGTTCATTACATCCACAGGGTTTCTCTACAGTATGATTGTTGTAATATTTAATGAGATACTGCCTCTGGCTGAAGGTTATTCCACAATCCTTACATATATATGGTTTCCCTCTACTATGAATTTTCTTATGGTCAGTGAGATTTGATTTGCTACTGAAGGCTTTCATACATTCCTTACATATATAGGGTTCTATCCAATTTGTCTTCTCTGGTCTGTAATGAGGCTTGATTTCTGAATGAATGCTTTCCCACATCCATCACATTCATAGGGTTTCTCTCCAGTATCTATTCTCAGATGGTTCATGAGGTTTTCCTTCTCTTTGAAGGTTTTTCCACATTCATTGCATATAGAGGGTTTTTCTCTAGAATGAATGCTCTGATGTTTAATGAGCTATTGCTTTTGGATGAAGGCTTTTCCTCATTCATTTTGTTTCTGTTCACTATGAGGTTTTTCATGTTCTGTAAGATATTATTTGGACCTAAAGGCTTTTTCACATGCCTTACATGCATAGGATTTCTTTGCAGTAGGAAATCTCTTATATCTGAGATTTGACATTTGAATTAAAGCTTTCCCACATATATATGAGTTCTCTTCAGTAAGAATTTTCTGATGAATAAACAGGTTTTATGTCAGGTTGAAAACTTTCCAACATGTATTGCATTTCTATGCTTGTTACCCTGTATGGCTTTTAAAATGAGGAGTAAAAAATGATTGTAAGGAGCAGACTACACCCAGAACACACATATGGTTTCTCTATAGTGTGAATTTTCTCATATTCCATGAGGTTTTGTTTCAGATGGAAGCATTCCCTTACTTATTACAATACTAACTATTGTATGAATATCTCATGCCCAATGAAATTTAATGCCTGACTAGAAGGATTTCCAATATTCATTATATACACAGGATTTTACTCCTTCATGTTTCTTTGATATGACTCTAACTTTCTCAAATTCATGAAACCCCAAATGGTTTCTCTGAAGGTTTAATTCTCAGGTATCTCATGTGCTTGAATGTCCAAGAAAACTTCACACTCATTAAACATAGGGGTAGGGCTACCATGTGGGTCAAACTGTCAAAATTCACTGTCTTCATTTATTTCCTTATATAGATTCCCTCATGCTTAGGTAAGCATGATGCAAATTCCGTCAAAGTGAAGTTACATTCATAGAAGTGTTATTTTGAGGAAGCAATGATTGCAGTCAGAGAAAATGTTTTCCCAATTTTCTTACATTCTATGCCTTCATCTTATGTCTGGACTCTTGTGTAAGTTGTTATAGCTTCATTCACAAGCCTTTTGTTATGTAGCTCATTTTGCTTTTTAATGTCCTAGGCTTCTTCATAGTTTGTGGGGTGCAGAAATAGCAGTGCTTAGAGGGAAATTTATAGCATGAAATGCATTCATTAGAAAAGAGGAAAGATCCAATATCAGTCATCTAAGCATCCAATTTGGGAAGCGCAACAATATCACCTTTTTATTTGTTCCATCATTAATGTCTCTTCTTGCTTCAAATGAGTATCACATCCAGTTTGGTGACTTCATAACTAGGAAATGGGGAAGTGGTACAGCACTTGATTTATGGTGGGGACAAACCACGCCCCATGAATCAATGCTGAATCCTTCAGGGTTCTTAAGGATAAGAAAGTTGTAGCTTCCAAAATGCATGAGTAAGGTGGACCCAGAACAAAGTCCAAAATGGCAATCCAGGAAATCCTGAATACTTTGTTTTTGACTGATAATTTTTGTTCAATTTATTTTTCTTCTATTTATTTGGATGAGATGCACTATTTAATATTCTTTAAAGTTTCCTGTGGAAATTATAACACTTTTGAATGCCTTTCCAAATCTGCACTTATCATTTGTTATTGACTTGCCAAATAATGTATTTTAAAACATATTATATCCTTTATTTGTCAGCCAAAGGTGTGCTGATGCAAAAAACCCAAAAACTGTTGGTCTTTGTAAAGGGTATTTATTTGTGATAGAAGCTTACAGTTACCAGGCCATAAAGCATAATTTTCTTCTTTAACCAAATTCTGTTACACCATCTTGGAGCAAGAGAGCTGCCAATATTTGCTAGAGTTCAGGCTTCTTGGGTTCCTGTCTTCCCAGGGCTGCATTTCTCTCCTGGCTCAGCTCTTCTGTTCCTTCCACAAGGTCAGCTGTAGACTATGAGGCTTTCTAATCTTTGCCTCTCTCCAAAAGGCCAGCTGTGAACTCTCAGGTGAATGGCTTTTCACTTTTCCTTGGGAACTTCTGTCATTGCTCATCAGATCTCCAACATCAGAAACTACTCCAACTCTGTCCTTTGCCCTATCTTTTTATGCTTGAGACCCCACCCATGAAGGGGCAGGGCTCAAGGCCCTACTGACTGTGCCCCAATCATTGCACTTATCATAATCATGCCCAGATTAACAGACCAGTTTTCAAGCATAATCCAATATCTATTTTTTGAATTCATAATGAAATCCAACTGCTACATATCCATTTACGCATCTTATGCTATATATTATTTTATGGTGTATTTTAATACTTTATTGATGTCCTCGGCCACGGATATCCTTATTCCTTTGTCCATTCAATAGTCATTTAGACATATGAATTTAATTAGCAAGTATTGTTTTTCAATCCTTCCTGAATCTTGAAGCTTCTGATATTATTTTCTTCCTGTCTGAAGAATATTCTTTTACATTTGTTTTAAAGTCATTTGTCGCTAGCAAACTATATTCATTTTTACACATCTGTAAAAGTATTTATTTCACTTTTTCCTGAAGGAATGAAATGAATTAAATCTCAGGCCCTCTTTGATCTCCACTGTTTTTGAGAGCCCACATAGAGTTGAGTATCTCCATTCTGTTGTAAATGTAATCAGTTCTTTGGAGAAGTAATTAGGGGCTCTCAGTTTTACAGCCTGCTTCCTGCACACACCCCCAGGCAAAATCTGTGTGCTCTGGCTCTGGGGATGGAAATAATGGCATACCTCTCTGTGTTACACACTTGATTTTGGGGCTAAGATTTGGTGGCATAAGCACAGTATATGGAGTTCTTCTTGAGACCATTCTAGGGACCAGTGCAATGGTGGTCAACACCCAATTTTGCTCAGTGATGGCCACACCCAAAGTACAGCTACTGTTTCATGAGTTGCCATCTCTCCTGGAATTAGGAGACCCCTTCTGATCCCTGTGCCCTGGGTTAATGCCCTCATTTTAGTGTTGTGTGGACCCTGGAAAAGTATGTGCTTACTAACCCATTGCTGTGTGTGTAAGCCTTTTGTATGTGGGACATTTTGGTTATATTCAGATAAGGGACCTTTTGTATGGTCACTTTTTCTTAGAGTGCTTTAGTTTCATTAGGGGCCTCTGATTAGATTTCAGTCACCAGGATGGACTCCAATCATTGTACTGAAGTCCTACATACATGGAACACACAGAGAATGAGTGCTGCCATGTTTACCCTGCCATGTGGGATAGGGATCCCGGATCTCCTAGAGCTGTGGAGAGACACAGGAACACTGAAAGGCAGAGGGAGAGGCCAGAGGCTGGATTCATGGAGCAGCTATTAGCTGAAGATATCCAGGCCAGTGGAAAAGGGAGAGATGTGAACAATTGTGTCTGATGGCCCAGTGCTGAGTTCAGAGAGAAAGTGAGTTTGGAGGAGGAGGCAGAGAGACACAGTCAGACCCAACATTTTGCCTTGGTAGAAGTCCAGCAACAATTGACCATTGTTAAGACAGCATTTTTTATGATGCCTTGATTTGGACATTTTCACAGCCTCCGAACTGAAAGCTTTATCCCTAATAAATTCCAATAAAATCCAACCAATTTCTGTTATTTAGCATTGGCAGTGCTTGGTAAACTGAAAGAGCTAGGGACACAGGTTTGGAGAGCTTTCTGTTCTCAAATGGCAGAGTGATGATGCTGCCAAGTTAATTCACCTGTAAACTGTAGGTGTCTCCAGACTAGGTTGGAATGACTCCTGGCAAGGTGGATTGGGAAGTGCTCTTAGCCATCAAGGCCTGCAAGACATTGAGTCAGGCAGGGGAATCACATGGTTTGGGGACTAGATTATAGTCATAGATGCCCCAGTATGATGTACCTGCCTCAGGCATGTTTGGCCAGGTGGGCAGGGGCGGATAAAAGCATGGGACCTGGGGTCTGGTGCAGCAGAGGAGTGGGGAACACAGAAGAGCCTTCTTGCTCCTGCTCCTCTTTCCCTTCCCTCCTTCTCTTGGCCTCCAGCATGGACAATCTGAGGTGGCTGCTCTTACTCTACCCCTCCTGGGTCTCAAGCACAGACTCATGTCTCCTGCTTCCAGTTCTACATTCATCTTCTCCAATCTTTGGTCAGCTAAAGAAAGAGTAGTGCCAAGATGAAACTAGTTGGTGTCTGGAAGGAAATGCCAAATTTCACATTACAGCATTGGCTACAGCAATAACATCACCAGAATGAGCAACATTAGGCCACTGACCCTAATAAATAGTATGGGAATCCCAGAATTGGACCTAGGGCTGACAAGACTAGAAGTGAGGTTGTGAGGTTGTGCAATGTTTGCAGAAAACCTCTGAGGGTACAGATGCCAAATAGTTCTCAGACTTATTAAATATTATATTTGCAACCCATTTTTATCAGTGTTGAAAATGATGCAGACCTCTTCCATCTGAGAAGAGAACAGAGGTGTTGTATGGGAAGAAGCTGATGAATAACAGAAGAAGCTGGAATGTAACATGTGTTCACTGGACTTCCCCCAAGCCAGAGAGGGAATGTCCTCTTTGGGAACAAAACTCTCAAAGCCCCAAAGAGAACCATCATCATAGGTTCTCAAACTGCAAAGAAGAAAGGATGAATGCCCTGCTCATAACTCACAGCCTCAGTTAGTGATGTGAGTCTCTCTAACGTGTCTTCACTGTGGATTAAGCAGCAGGAAGTCAGGCTTCTCCTGTGGTGCTAACAGTCCTCTAACTGGACACGTGTAGAATGCAGTGTGGCTTTCACACAGTTGCATCCATGCTTCTCGTGTTCCGTGGTCACACTTGTTAAGGGAGGTCTCCACCCATCCAGGCAGCTGGGGAAGGGGCTGAAGGGAGTGAGCATTTTGCCTTTATGGGCAACTGTATTTGAAAAGAGTGAGGGGAACTGCCCCCCCCAGTAATATTGCAGATACAAATCAATATCTTCAAATCAAACACTTTGTATGATTTATTTGTGTACTATTTTCAAAATTTCTTTTTAATTATAACCAAATTATCTGTGCAAAGAGTATAAAAATAATTTGTGACTGTTATGGCAAACAGCCAATTTCTTTCTCTAGCTTCAATCTCCATTCCTTCTTCCTCAAAATTGTCTGCATTGGCAGACCTATATAGGTGCACATTTCTATTTTTAATTACATGCATTCTCTAGTTTCATCCATCTCACAAACTGTCAGATATGAGAAAGATATTAGAGTACAATTTAATATAAATAAATTTTCTAACTTCTTAGAATACTTGAGATTAGAACTATGTCATCTTGTTATGAAAGGATCATTTCTGATTTAAAATAATAAGGAAAATTGGAGTTAAGTAGAAAGCAGGCCATTGTAGTTCAGTGGCTGTAAAACTTGAATCCCCATTAGAACCAGGTGAAGAAACTGAAAACTATAAATGGTTAGGGTGCCTTATAAGAAAATGCTACAATAATGGGCATCATTATTTTTAAAATAGTAATTTTTTAAATGCTTACCCACAATGTGATGGATTGAAGAACCAGTGAAAACAACCAGGATAATTTGAAATAAGTGGAAATCCCATCTTTACATAAACAAATAGAAATCTCAATTTCTGATGCATTAATTTGTGGTAGCAAATTGAACACAGATGACTGTGGAAGATGTGGGAGGAGGAGATCTCAGAACAAACTGCAAGTGCACTTTTCCAAGAGGATAAAGACATCCTGAATTGCACACTCACAGTCGCTTCCTTAAAGGATTGGCAACAAGTTGCACAGACTGGAGGTGGACGTTCTTTGGAGATTCACATTCATTACATTCACAGGGTTTCTCTCCAGTATTAATGCTGTAATATTTAATGAGATAGTGCCTCTGGCTGAAGTCTATTCCATATTCCTTACATATATACAGTTTCCCTTTGGTATGAATTTTCTCATGGTCAGTGAGATTTGATATGCTTCTGAAGGCTTTCTTACATTCCTTACATATATATGGTTTCTCTCCAGTGCCTTCTTTGGTATGTAATGAGGCTCGATTTCTGAATGAAAGCTTTCCCACATCGATCACATTCATTGGATTTCTCTCCAGTGTGCATTCTCAGATGGTTAATGAAGTTTTCCTTCTTGTTGAAGGCTTTTCCACATTCATTGTATAGAGGGATTTTCTCCAGAATGAATGAGCCAATGTTTAATGAACTATTGATTTTGGCTGAAGAATTTTCTGCATTCTTTATGTTCATTTTGTTTCTGTCCCCTATGAGTTTTTTCATGTTCTGTGAGATATGATTTGTACTTAAAGACTTCTTCACATGCCTTACATGCATAGTGTTTCTTTGCAACAGAAAATCTCTTGTATCTCAAATTTGACATTTGCATTAAAGCTTTCCCACATATATATGATTTCTCTTCAGAAAGAATTTTCTGATGAATAAAGAGGTTTTCTATTAGGTTGAAAACTTTCCCACATGTATTACATTTCTATGCTTGTTCCCCTGTATGGCTTTCAAAATGAGGAGTAAAAAATGACTGTTAAGTGCAGACAACATACAGGATATTCATATGGTTTCTCTCTAGTTTGAATTTTCTCACATTCCATGAGGCTTTTTTTTTCAGATGGAAGTTTTCATATGTTCATTACAATACTAACTAATGTATGACTATTTCATGCCCAATGAGATTTAATGCCTGGCTGAAAAGTTTCCAATATTCCTTACATTCACAGGATTTTACTCCTGCACGTTTCTTTGATGTGACGCTAGCATTCCCAAATACATGAAATCCCAAATGGTTTCTCTGAAGAATTAATTCTCAGGTATCTCATGAGGTTGAATTTCCAAGAAAACTTCACACTTATTACAGGTAAACGGGAGGACTACCATGTGGGGCAAACAGGCAAAACTCATTGTCCACATTCTTTTTTCCTTACATAGATTCTCTCATGCTTAGGTAAGCATGGTGCAAATTCTCTGGTTGGAAAACATGTTAAGAGCCAGAGAATAAAGGGTTAAGTATTTAAAAAGCATGCTTGCTGGCAGAGAAACATTAGAAAATGTCTCTAAGTACACTGCATACTGCAGACATCGGTGGGAAGAGGCAGGGTGAAATGAACACACCACTAAGATATTTTGTCTGAATTCCCAGAAAGGTTGTCTGGGAACAAAGAAACAGGCAATGCTCTCAAGTACCAAGCTGGGAAACAAGTGAAGGATGCCCTATTTTTGTTATTAGCTTTGCTATATAAAAAGCAGCCTCAGCCAAAATAAACTTGCCTGCATTCCACATGGAGTGAGGTCCCTTAATCGCAAACTTTCTTTGGATCATTTTATGCACCGTTTACCTCCACATTGAATTACAACAGATGGCACCAAACGTGGGGCACATCTAGTCTTTTCTCTCTATAAGTGCCATGGAAACAATGACTGCTGTGTCGGACGGTCCTTGCATTCTTTTGGTGAGTCAAATAATCTTGATCATCAAGGTAATGGGTAATCAACCAACTCGGTTAGAGGAATATTCTCAAGTTTTGAAAACCTGGTTAAAGAATACAGTGATATCTGTGATGACCCTAGAGTTACTAGAACTCTTTACACTTGTACAGAAATATTGCTATGTATGGTCTTTGTATAGTATTTTTCTGTTGCTCTTGAACCATTACAGTCATATGAAAATGAAAATATTAAAATGGATACTGCGATTGCTAACACTGTAGTAGAACAGGTTATTGATACTTTTAATGAAAATATATCTGAAAAACTTAATGAACAGGCAAAAACAGATAAAATCATGTCTATTAAAAAGAAAAAGGGTGTTTATGGAACTTTTCAAGTGGATGTTAAGCCGTCCATCCTAAAAGATGATTTATTGTCTTTTAAACCAGCATCTGTGCCTCCTAAGGTATCTACTAATCTATTCTTTACAACATTTGATGACATTCCAAAAGTTTCTGTTTTTGGTCCAGCACCATCCTCTTCAATTATGAAAAGTACAGCACAGGGAAGTAGAGAAGGAATTTCAGAGGCTATACAATTTTTCTTTACTTTTCCAGTAACAGTAACTCAAATTCCAGTAGATGCTAACAATCCTCAATGGGGTGTACGATATGACCGTGCTCCTATTCCTTTATAAACTACCAAAAAATTTAAAAAGCATGCACTCAATATGGTGTAGATTCTCCTTATACTCAGAATTGTTGGAAGAAATGGCAAAAGCAAACAGATTAATACCCTAGGATTGGGCCTTGTTTGTTCAAGCTGTTCTTAATTCAGCAGAATTTTTACAATTTAAAACTTGGTGGGCTAATAAATAGGAAAATCCACTAGTGCCTATTACTGCTGAATAAATATTAGAAGGTCAATGGGCTGAAATTCCTCGCCAAGCTCCATAAGAAAATATTTCCATTTTACAAGTGTGATTGTGCTGCCTAGATGCCTGGCAATGAATCTTCACACCTGGAAGGGCTGTACAATCATTTTCAAAAAATTGTTCAAGGAAATACTGAAACCTATGCTGAATTTGTAGCAAGGCGGGTAGATGTAATCAACAAGACATTAACTCAATCTGATCTTAAAGAAGTGCTTATTCTAATGTTGGCTTTTAATAATGCTAACAATGAGTGTAAAAAGGCTTTATATCCAATAAAGGCAAATGGAAGTACTTTACAGGATTATATAAATACATGCCAAAACATTGGGCCTCATACCTATAACATGAACCTTCTTGCAGCTGCTCTAAAGGGACATAGTCTTGTTGTTAATAATTTAAATAGCTTTAAATGTGAGAAACCAGGTCATATGAAAAAATATTGCAGAGCAAAAACTAGTGTAAAAGCTCCATTTCGCAGCAATAATAAATCAATTGCAACACGTGTGTGTCTGAAATGCAAAAAGAGTTACACTGGGTGAAGGAATGCCATTCCAAATATCTTAAAAATGATAGTCTCATTAATAAGTCAGGAAACATCCAAGCGGGATTTGGTCAAGGCTCTCAGACAAACAATATGAGCACAACTCCCCAATCTTGCTCATATCTACCCAGTGAGCAATACAGCAGTTCAATCCAGCCTGTAACAGAACTTAAGGCAGGTACCAAAAGCAGTACAGCAGTTGATCCTTCCTCAGGTGAAACTGAGTTTATTACTCCCTAACCCTAACCCTAATGCTAACCTAACCCTAAACCTAACCCTAACTCTAACACTAACCTAAACCTAATACTAAACCTAACTAACCCTAACCAACTCTAAACCTAACCCTAACCCTAAACCTAACCCTAATCCTGCCTTTCCCAAACTATTACCCTAACCTAACCATAACCTAAATCTAACACTAACCCTAACCCCAACACAAACCTGAACCCTATCAAAATAGTTTCTTGTACTTTAACCTTATTGTTTCCATAGAGAAACAGGTATTATCACTTTTTTAAAGAACACAGTGCTTGAATCTGCTTTCTCAAAGACAAATCCTTAAAGGTAGCTTTTATTTCAAACTCATATATAAGTTGGTCTTTTACCTAAGAAAAGATAAAATGCTAAAAATAGTTAAGTTCATGTGATATAAGTTGATTGAAGTATTTAAAACTGTTGTATAATTAAAAGAAATTTTCTAATTTTATAACAATTAAAGTTATACAAATAAAAAGTTAATATGAATAATTTAAAAGTGTATGAAATTCCTGAAATTTTAATAATGATTCCAAATAATATTAAATAAAAATATAATGCTATTAATCATAATTTTTAGTTATAACTACAAAAAGAAAGTAGCCATTAAAGGCTGCCGGGGTAGCACATAACAGTAAAATATAGTAAAATAAAATAACACCACTGCAGTATGAAGTGGTCCCAAATATTGCTAGTTTGTTGCAAAAAATTAATATCCAGTTATGTTACTATCACTTTGTTTTAAAACTTGCTAAAGCTTTCTTTAATATTTTCATAAACAAGTCAATCCACCCACATTCCCTTTCCTGTAAAATAGCCAACAATAAACCAAGTTTATATTCAACAGTGTAAGCAACAGCCCTAATTCTAATTATAATGTTAACAACAAAATCAATGCAAGTATTAAAATTACAAATTAATGTATCAAACCACAGCCCAAATAGGAAATACTAATTTGTTTTTACGTATGCCTCAAATTATACAAAATAAAGAAATTGAGGTCATTCTAATTATGCTATTAAGAATCTTAAATGTTTAAGAAATATACGTCTATTTATTGGATGTCTGTTGTATAATCTACTATAGTTATGAATTTTGTATAATAAATTAAAATACTAATCAAAGCTTTAATACAATACATTGCATACTTAAATAATTTAATAACTTGTATATTACACGTAAATGTGTTTTATTAAATGTACATGTAAATAACTTGTTTTGAGTTTCAACAGTCCTGAAACTAAATATATTAAAAAACAAGTCTGGCAAGTATTGTTCAAGCCTAAAAGTAAAGCATCACACAGAAAACTTTGTTAATCAACAAACCAAAACCTTGCTACTTAACACTTTTCAAATTTCAGGAAAAATATTGCAAATTTAAATGGTAAGCACATCAAGGATGTTTTGCCACAAATTTTTTAAAAAAGTGCATTTCAATGGATGTTGTATTCCTCCCTGGGGGAACAGCCCACTCTCCCAGGGATTGATGCATAAACCTTTAAATGTACTGCCCAGTGAGTGTTGTGTTCCTTCCTGAGGAGGCTGGCCACTTCCACAGGAATTAGCAAAATACTCACATGTTGGCATCAATAGTATCAAATTCATTAATTCTAAACACAGTCAACCAAAACTCTAGTATCAGTTGCTACTTCAACAATACAACACTTCCCAGCTAAAGGCCAAATATTGGTAAGTATAGATAAGACTGCTCTATTTATCTGTAATTCTGTAACTTTGTTCAATATTGACTTAATCTTTTAATTAGTTATGCTATTTGTTTCTCACTCTAATTGTCAACATAAGCTTATTAAACTAAATATATATTAACATTTATCTTGTATCTATCCAGGACTCTAGCCAAAAATAAGCTGAGTATGTCAGTGTATCCCCTAATTTAGTAAGCCTGTGAATGTATGTTTACTTACCATAAAAATTTAACAGTTAAACCTCTATAAACACTACAAAATCAATAAAGGGGGAAATGGTGAGGTGTGAAAACAATTATATCAAGCATTATTTACAGTAAAAATTTTAAGCCAAAGGTCAGAATCAAATACATCAGCAGAACATTTCTTGCAAAAATCAGGCAATAATACAGAAACAAATATTGGACAACTAGTTTACTGAAAGCATAAAAATAATAATCAATGGAACAAGGCAGAAGTAAATTTGGGATATAGGGTCGTGGTTTTTCTCTTATCATTACAGATAAAGGAGACCAGCTTTGGGTCCTGTCCAGATATCTGAAATCTAGACATAAACAAGGCAAAGAAGCTGACACAAGAAGCAGAAAAGATGGTAACTTCTAAAAGGCAGAATGTCCCTCTAACACAGTTACACCTTACTATGTTTACCTTGAAACCACAGCAGTAGGTAGTGGACTTTCACATAATTATACATATTGGGCTTATATTATTAATTCAACTCTTTTAGAATTGTTGACTTCAGGGGACAAATCTTACCCTATTTATATTAATCAGTCTTTTAATTTTCCTAGACCCATTGATCCTCACCTTCCTCTAAAACCGAGTAGGAAGGGAAATTTGTTAAAAATTTAACCTTGCCTTTTCCTGAATGACTTAACTGCATAGGATCCACTGATCCATGTGTAAAGCACCAAAGTCATAATACAAAGTGATAAATGGCATACATGTCATGTTTCAACTGAGGTTGTGCTCTTTAATAATTCCTATAGAATTGTAAAGAATTGGGCCCTTATAGGGATACTGAAATCTAATATAAACACAACCATAACTTGAAAAATTAATAATTCAACAAAAACAATTAGTGAAAGCTATCATAATTTTAGAATTTTGGGGATGTCATAAGTATAAATACATCACTAAATTGGACTCATCAGGGAAGATTTATTCCACAATTATGGGAAACTAAACTTAACAAAACTAAAAATTATTTGGGGATATTATTTTTTAGAACAAGCCCAATTTTTGAAAGGCAAGGCAGTAAAACTAATATTACCAGTTTAAAAAGAAAATCCACTTGATTTCTTAAACTATGTGTATGGGATCCCATTGTTTTTATAGTAGGAACAGTGAGCATTAAACAAACATAGCTTTTCTGCAGCAATTGTTCCCCTTACACTTGTGTATTAGAATCTGTTTTACAGGAGAGTTCTACTGCAGTTGTAATAGGATGATGGCATCGTGCAATTGGCTTTTGGTTCTCATGAATCACTGCTGGCAGTCTTCCCCTGAGAGCCAAATCCTTTGGCATTTTCTAAATCTTTATTTGAAAAGAAGCAAACATTTAATTGGATTAATTATAGCTGCTGTATTAGGGCTTATAAGTATTATTACAGCCACTGCTGTGGCAGGAACTGGCCTACATGAGAATGTCCAAAGAAATCAATATGTTAAAAATTGGCATCATAATGCTAGTGAGCTATAGCATGGTCAAGCATATATAGATGAGAAAATTAATAATAGGCTTAATTACTTAGAGATTGCTGTTACACAAATGGGAGATCAGGTATATAATCTAAATTTAAAGCAAGGCTTGAAGTGTGACTGGAATGAAATTGCTTTTTGTATCACTCCTGTCCCATACAATTATTCCCATTATGAATGGAAGAAAATTAAACATCACACAAATTTATCTATTGAAAGTACAGATTTGAATAAAAGGATTTTGAGCATGTCTCAGAAGCAACTTACTATGCTTCCAGGTAGCGAATTTTGGCAATCAGTTACAGATCAATTAAATAAAATAAAACCCTTACATTGGTGGAAATCAACCTCTGTAATTGCTAACTTCAGTGTGGGGATCATTGGTGATCTGCTTCTCTTAACTGTATTAGGAGGCATTCACAAATCCCTACTGTTCCACATTTATAGGGCTAAAAGGCCAGCCATGCCAATCACTTGATTATGCATAAAATCCTTGAATCTCAAACCCCTGTCCATGGATCTTGGCTGTTGGCCATGGATGGGTAAGACCTTCAGAGGAGGGCAAACTAAGACAGGCACAGTCACCCTGGACAAAATACAAAAAAGGGGGAATTGTTGGAAAAGATGCTGAGAGCTAGAGCATAAAGGGTTAACCATTTAAAAAGCATGCTTGCTGGCAGAGAAACATTAGCAAATGTCTCCAAGGACACTGCATTCTGCAAACATCAGTGGAAGGATGCAGGACGTAATGAACACAACATTAAGATGTTATGATATGAATTCCCAAGAAAGACTTTCTAGGAACACAGAAGAGGCTCTCAGATACCAAGCTGAGAAACTTGTGAAGGATGCCCTAATTTCATTATCAGCTTTGTTGTATAAAAAGCAGCTTCAGCCTAAATAAACTTGTCTGCATTCCACATAGACAGAGGTCTCCTGGTCCCAAAGTTTGTTTGTATCATTCCTGGCACCGTCTATCTACATGTTGAATTACAACATTTCCTCAAAGTGAAGTTACTTTCATAGAAGTGTTATTTTGAGGAAAGAATGCTTGCAGTCAGAGAAAATATTTTCCCAACTTTCTTACATTCTCTGCCTTCATATCAGTTCTATACTGTTGTGGAAGTGGATATAGCTTCACTCACAAGCCTTTTGATATGTGGTTCTTTCTGCTTCTTAATGTCCTATGCTTTTTCATAGTTTGTGAGATGCAACAAAATCAGTGCTTAGAGGGAAATTTATAGCATTGAATTCATTCATTAGAAAAGAGGAAAGATCCGATATCAATAATCTAAGCATCGAATATGGGAAGTGCAACAATATCTAGTTTTTATTTGTTCTATCATTCATGGCTCTTTTTGCTTCAAATGAGCATCACATCCATTTTGGTGACTTCATAACTAGGAAATGGGGAAGTGATACAGTACATGATTTATGATGGGGACAAAACAACAGCACATAAATCAACCCTGAAACCTTCAGGCTTCTGAAGGATAAGGAAGGCACAGCATTCAAAGATGCATGAGTAAGGTGGCCCCAGAACAAAGGCCAAAATTGCAACTCAAGAAACCCTGAATACTTTGTTTTAGACTTACTATTTTTGTTCAATTTTTTTTCTACTATTTATTTGGATGAGATGCACTATTTAATATTCTTTAAAGTTTACCAGGGAAATTATAACACTTTTGCTTGTCTTTCCAAATCTGCACTTATTATTTGTAATTGACTTGCCAAATAATGTATTAACGTATTTTAAAATATTTTATATCCTGTATTAGTCAACCAAAGGGGTGCCAATGCAAACTACCAGAAATCTCTTCATCTTTATAAAGGATATTTCTTTGGGGTAGAACCATACAGTTACCAGGACATAAGGCATAAGTTTCTCCCTTCACCAAATTCTGATACCCCTTCTTGGAGCAAGACAGCTGCAGACATTTGCAAGGGTTCAGGCTCTTGGGTTCCTCTCTTCCTAGGGTTGCATTCCTCTCTGGGCTTAGCTCTTCTGGTTCCTCCACAAGGTCAGCTGTAGACCATCAGGCAAACCGCTCGCTTCTCTTCTTCTGGGGCTTTTTCTCAAACATCAAAACTGCTTCTCAAATAAAACTGCTTCAACTGTCCTTTTCCATGCCTTTTATATTCGATTCCCCCACCCACTATGGAATGTTGCTCAATGCCCTACTGATGTGGCGCAGTCAACACCCTAATCATGCCCAGATTAACAGATGAGTTTACAAGCATGTTCCAATTATTTTTTTGGAATTCATAATTACATGAAATTCCCCAACAGTTATATTCCACCCTCTGAACTCCATAAATACATTACAATTCTCAAAAAAACTTAAATAAGAACAATTCTCTCAAAAAATCATATTATAGGCATTTTAAAGAAATACAGTTCATCTTGAGGAAAAGTCCCATCTGCTATCGAACTCTGAAACTTACAAAACCATTTAACTGCTTCTAATACACAAATGGAAAGGCAAAGGATAAACATTTTCAATATCATAAGGAGAAATTGGTATGTTAAACATGAGTCATGGATCCTCTATAGTTCAGAAAACTGCAGAGCATCCTCCATTTGATTTCAAAGTCCGAGTCATTCTTAAGATGAAGTTTTTTTCTCCTTGGGGCCACATGGGGACCCACCCTTTCCACAGGCTTGCCCAACGGCCACTTTCTTGGTTCCACCTTCATCAAGCATCTGGATGTCAACCAAGCTCCAGACCTCACCACCCAAGAGTGTTGGGGTGATTGCCACACCTTACCCAATCTTTGGTTAGAGTCTTAGCCCCCTAGTACAGTGAGGTGAAGATAACATTCTCCTTACCTTTTGGCATAAAGGCTGAACCCTCTCAGAGCAAAGAGTTGATCACCTGGCCTTCCCTAACCTTTGACATACAGGTTCAACCCTCTCAGAGCAATGAGTTCACCACCTGGTGTTCTCTAATCCATGGGGGACAGGTACACCACTCTCAGATCTATGGGGTGTTGACCTTAAACACCCTAATCTTTGAGGAATGTGCCCCAGCCTTTCTGCAACGTGGGATAGCAAAACTGTCCCAGAACTTTGGGTGGGTACATCCACCCTCTTCAACTACTGGGGAAAACTCACCCTCTCTGAACCATGGGGCATCAAATCATTCTCAGAACATTGGGGAGGAATATCCACCCTCTTCAAATGCAGGGGTAAACTCACCCTCTCTGTACACAAGGGGGGGACTCCTCTCTTGGTCCAAGGAGATGTCTTAAGTCCAGATCTCTGCTTCCACGATTTTTTTCTTAAAGCTGATTCTCCTTCAAACTCTCCTTTCCATATTCTCTTTTGTCCAAGCCGACAGCAGGTTTGTTTATACAGCGCTCTCAAAAACTTGTTGGTTTATCCTGCAGGAAGCAGGGGTCCCAGCAAGCAGACAGTAAGGCTCTCTGCAAATCTTACCTAGATAACTGCATCTTCAATTATGATTTACAAGTTCCAAGTTTAGTAAAGTCTTCAAATGGGGCATTTTTATCTGGGACTTTGATTTCCAGAAACTTGGAATTTCCAGAATCAGTTTCTGTTTACTTTGTGCCCAAAAGTTCAGTCCTTAGTGTATTTCGCTCTTCTAGTATTTTGCTATAAGCTGCAAGGAGAAGCCAAATCACATTCTCCAAGTTTACCTTGGAAAGTTCTTCAGCTAAATGCTTCAGTTCGCTATTTTCAAATTCTCTCTTCCATATAACACCAGGAGTTAATATTGCTAAGTTCTCTGCATCTTTAAAACATGGATCGTCTTTCCTCCAGTTTCCAATTATAGTTTCATCATTTACTTCCAAGGCATCATAGAAAGTCTCTTTAGCGTCCATATGACTATCTACAGTATCTTCAAAGTGATCTAGGCCTTTTCCATCAAGTTATTCACAATTTCTCCAAAGGATAACCCTTATCCATGTATCAAACCATTCCAACATTTTGGAATATGCAAAAGCACTTCCCCACTCCTCGGTACCAAATTCTATATTATTCAGCCAAAGGGGTGCTAATGTGAAATACCAAAGATGGGTTAGTCTTTATAAAGGTTATTTATTTGGGGTAGAAGTCCACCTATACCAGTCCATATAGCATGAAGTTTCTTCTCACCAAAGTTCATAGCCACGTGTTGGATCAAGACAACTGCTGACGTTTGCCAGGGTTCAGGCTTCTTGTGTTCCCCTCTTCCTGGGGCTGCATTTCTATCTGGGCTTCGTTCATCTGGTTCCTCCACAAGGTCAGCTGTACACTATCAGGCAAATGGCTCACTTCTCTTCTTCTGGGGTCTTTTCCCCAACATCAAAACTGCTTCTCAAAAAAAAAAAAAAAACTGCTTCAACTGTCCTTTGCCATGCCTTTTCTATTTGATTCCCACACCAACTAAGGGTGGGGTTCAACTACATACAGATGTGGCCCAGTCAACGCTGCAATCATGCCTAGATTAAAAGATCAGTTTACAAGCATGATCCCATTATATTTTTGGAATACATAATTACATCAAATTCCCCAACGGTTACATCTGGTGTGTAATGAAGTTTGATTTCTGAATGAAAGCTTTCCCACATCCATCATATTCATAGGGTTTCTCTCCAGTATGTATTCTCAGATGGTTAATGAGGTTTTCCTTCTGGTTGAAGGCTTTTCCACATTCATTGCATATAGAAGGCTTTTCTCCAGAATGAATGCTCTGATGTTTAATGAACTATTGCTTTTGGCTGAAGGCTTTTCTGCATTCTTTACATTCATTTTTTTTTCTGCCCACTATGAGTTTTTTCATTGTTAGTGAGATATGATTTGTACCTAAAGGCTTTTTTATATACCTTACATGCATAGGGTTCCTTTGCAGTACGAAATCTCTTGTGTCTGAGATTTGACATTTGAATTAAAGCTTTCCCACATATATATGATTTCTCTTCAGTAAGAATTTTCTGATGAATAAAGAGATTTTCTGTCGGGTTGGAATCTTTCCCACATCTATTACATTTCTATGCTTGTTCCCCTGTATGGTTTTGAAAATGAGGAGTAAAAAAAATGACTGTAAAGAGCAGACTACATTCAGGACACTCATATGGTTTCTCTCTAGTGTGAATTTTCTCATATTCCATGAGGTTTTGTTTCAGATGGAAGCATTCCCATGTTCATTGCAATAATAACTTTTGTATGAATACTTCATGGTCAATGAGATTTTATGCCTGGCTGAAGGATTTCCAATATTGCTTACATTCACATGGTTTTACTCCTGCATGTTTCATTGATGGGACTCTAGCATTCCCAAATTCATGAAATTCCAAATGGTTTTTCTGAGGGTTTATTTCTCAGGTATCTCATGAGTTTGAATTTCAAAATAAATATCACACTCATTATACTTCAAGGGGAGGACTGCCATTGGGGACAAACTGAGAAAACTCATTGTCTTCATTCTTTTTTCCTTATATAGATTTCCTCATGCTTAGTTAAGCATGATGCAAATTCCTTCAAAGTGAAGTTACATTCAAAGAAGTGTTATTTTAAGGAAACAATGGCTGCAGTCAGAGAAAATGTTTACCCAACTTTCTTACATTCTCTACCTTCATCTTATATCTGGACTCTTGTGGAAATGGATATAGCTTCATTCACAAGCCTTTTGTTATGTCATTCTTTCTGCTTTCTAATGTCCTATGCTTCTTCATAGTGTGTGGAGTGCAGAAAAAGCAGAATTTCGAGGGAAATTTATAGCATTGAATGCATTCATTAGAAAAGAGGAAAGATCCAATATCAGTCATCTAAGCGTCCAATTTGAGAAGTGCAACAATATCTCCTTTTTATTTTTTCTATCCTTCATGGTTCTTCTTGCTTCAAATGAGCACCACATCCAGTTTGATTACTTCATAACTAGAAAATGTGGAAGTGATACAGCACTTGATTTATGATGGGGGCAAAACCACATCCCATAAATCAGCCCTGGAACCTTCAGACTTCTGAAGTATGAGAAAGGTTAAGATTCCAAATATGCACGTGTAAGGTAGCCCCAGAAAAACGGCCTAAATTGCAAACCAGTAAATCCTGAATATTTTGTTTTGGAGTGACTATTTTTGTTCTATTTCTTTTTCTTCTATTTATTTGAATGAGATGCACTATTTAATATTCTTTAAAATTTACTGGGGAAATTATAGCACTTTTACTTGCCTTTCCAAACCTGCACTTATTATTTGTTATTGACTTGCCAAATAATGTATTTTAAAATTTTTGTATCCTGTATTATTCAGCCAAAGAGGTGCTGATGCAAAATGCCACAAATCTGTAGGTCTTTATAAAGGGTATTTATTTGGGTTGGAAGCTTACAGTTATCAGGCCATAAAGCATAATTTTTGTCATTCCCCAAAGTCTGTTACACCGTCTTGGTGCATAACAGCTCCTGATATTTGACAGTTTTAGGGCTTCTTGGGTTCCTCTCTTTGCAGGGCTGCATTCCTCTCTGGGTTCAGCTGTTCTGTTTCCTCCACAATGTCAGGTGTAGAGTATGAGGCTCTCTAAGCTTTGCCCCTCTCCACAAGGCCAGCTGTGAACTGTCAGATGAATGACTTCTCTATTTTCATGGGGCCTTCTGTCCTTGCTCATCAGAACTCCAATATCAGAAACTATTCCAGTTTTCTCCTTTGCCATGTCTTTTTATGTTTGAGACCCCATCCACCAAGGGGCGTCACTCAACACCCTACTGACTGTGGCCCAGTCAATTCCCTTAACATAAATTATCATGCCCAGA
Source organism: Tolypeutes matacus (assembly GCA_026826555.1). NCBI lineage: Eukaryota > Metazoa > Chordata > Mammalia > Cingulata > Chlamyphoridae > Tolypeutes > Tolypeutes matacus. The sequence goes on along the minus strand of JAKSZT010054075.1, from coordinate 450,952 downwards.
TTAACAGAGAAGTTTACAAGCATAATCCAATATCGATTTTTGGAATTCATAATGATATCCAACTACTACATATCCATTTACATATCTAATGCTACATAGTATTTTATGGTGTATTTTAACACTTTATTGATGTCCTAGGCCCTGGATATCATTATCACTTTATCCATTCAGAAGCCATTTAGATATATGAATTTAATTAACACATATTGTTCTTTCATACATCCTGAACCTTGAAATTTCTGAGATAATTTTCTTTGTGCCTGAAGAATATTCTTTTACATTTCTTTTAAAGTGAGTTGCTTCTAGCAAACTTTACTAGGTTTTACTCATCTGTAAAAGTATTTATTTCACATCTTTCTGAAGGATTAAGATGAATTAAATCTCAGGCCTTCTATGATTTCCACTGCTTTTCAGAACACACTTAGGTTTGAATTTCTCCATTCTGTTGTAAATATAATCAGGTCCTTGGAGAATAAATTAGGGAATTTCAGTTTTACAGTCTGCTTCCTGCCTCCCCACACTCCAGGCAAAATCTGTGTGCTCTGGCTCTGGGCATGGGAAAAATGGCACACCGTTCTGTGTTACACACCTGATTTTGGAGTTAAGATTTGGTGGCAAAAGCACAGTATGTTGAGTTCTTCTTGGGACCATTCTGGGGACCAGTGCAATGGTGGTCAGCACCCCATTTTACTCAATGATAGCCACACTCAAAGTACAGCCACTACTTCATTAGTTCCAATTTCTCACGGACTTAGGAGATCCCTCTTGATCCCTGTGCCCTGGGTTAATGCCCTCATTTGAGTCAACCATGGACCCCAGAAAAGTATGTTTTTACTAACGCATTGCTGTGTGTGTAAGCTGTTTGTACGTAGAACATTTTGGTTAGATACAGATAAGGGATCTTTCAATTAGGTCACTTTTTGTTAGATTGCTTTAGTTTAGTTTAGAGCCTCTGATTAGTTTTCAGGCACCAGGATGGACCCCAATCATTGTGCTGAAGTCCTACATACATGGAACACAGAGAGAAAGAGTGTTGCCATGTTTACCCTGCAATGTAGGAGAGGGCTCCTGGATCTCCTACATTGGTGTAAAGACACAGAAACCCTGAGAGTCTGAGGGAGAGGCTAGGGGCTGGAGTCATGGAGCAGCTTGAAGCTGAAGACATCCAGGCCAGAGGAGAAGGGAGAGGTGTGAGCAATTGTGTCTGATGGCCCAGTGCTGAGCTCAGAGAGAAAATGAGTTTGGAGGAGAAGGCAGAGAGAGACAGGCATACCCAACATTTGGCCTTGGCAGGATTCCAGCAGCAGCTGACCCTTGTTAAGACAGCATTTTTTTTTATTGTTGGTAAAAATCAAAATTTTCACAATACAAAACAATATTTGTAAAATGATATATAGATATATATGCATACCTGTGCATTTGCTTACATAAATGTTATTATTTTTTTTCATATATATTTTAAAAGATGTTTAGATTACATAAATATTACACAAAAGTTACAGGGTTTCCCATGATGTCCACCTCCAATACGTCCCATAACATCTCACATAAACATCTTTAATTAGTGTGGCACATCAACTTCAATGGATATATACATCCTGGGGATTTGCCACTAAGCACAGACCACAGTTCACATTGTAGACCACACTCTCTCCCACACAGTTCTGCATGGTATACACTGATGTAAAATGGTCTATCTCCATCACCACAATGTCACTCAGGACAATCCCCAAGTCCTGTAAAAGCCCCTGTATTAGAACTGCCCTTCCTCTCCCTGCCCCAAAAGCATCTAGTGGCCACTGCTTCACCTCTCTGTTATAATTTCTTCCATTTCTTGAATCCTGATATGTCTACAACAGAATACCATTAAGTCCACTCTAGTCCATAACTCTTGCCCCAATACTGAGGGGACTGGAATGGTAATTTCCAATCCATCTCTAAGTGAGAATGAGCTTATATCCCATTGATACAGTGGGTGGAATTATCCTGTATTCAACTGCAAGCTCTCTCCATTCCCTGGGATGGGCATTGTCCATCATCATTGTCTCCTCACCAGGTGAATTGGGTGAGTCCATTGAGCTGTAGAGTAGGAGTTGCAGGTCCACTGAAATTCCAGGCATGGCTGGTACATAGGCAGGCCATAGGCTCCGGTCTCTGGAAGTATACATACAAACACCAGCCTCACATATAAGTTAAATAGATGGGACTGATGGACGTGTGCTCGTTGGACTTATTTGAGTCCAACGCTGTCACTCTCAGAAGCACAGATTCCAAAGTAGGGCCCAATGATAAGGCATCAATCTCTGGGGATATCCCCCCTTATATAAGACCTGGGTGTCCCCATAGCCTCAGGAGTCCATCTGTGTGTGGTGATATCAACTTTTGTGTTCTATGAGATCCTACTGAGATGTGCGTAAGCATTACCTCTGGGATGACCTCCCCACTCTCTTTGAAGTCTCTTAGCCACATGAACTCATTTGTCTTTTCCTTTTTCCCCTTTTATTCAAGGTTTATTACCAGTCGTGTTTCCAGTTGGTACTTGGTATTAGTCCCTCATTGCCAGGGAGGTTCATCCCCAGGAGTCATGTCCAATGTTTGTGGGAAGGTAATGCTTTCATATGCTGAGTTTGGCTTAGAGAGAGGCCACATTTAAGCAACAAGTAGGCTTTCAGGTGGCAACTCTTTTGCACCCTATAACAGTAGGCCATGTTTCAATTTCAAAAGCATAGACTCATAAGGCTAGTCATCAATAACAAAAACCCAAAGGTGGGCCATCCTCTTTTTTTTCAGGCAGGGAATGACCAGGTTGGCAGAGGTAGATAAAAGCATGGGACGTGGTGTCTGGTGCAGCAAAGCAGTCAGGGCACAGAGAAGGGACTCCATGCTCCTGTTCCTTTTGCCCTTCCCTCCTTCCCTTGACCTTCAGCACTGACATTCTGAGGAGGCTGCTCTTACTGTGTCCCTCCTGGGACTCACACAAAGATTCAGGACTCCTGCTTCCAGTTCCCCATTCACCTTCCCCAACCTTGGGGCAGCTAAAGAAATAGCAATGCCAAGATGAAACCTGTTGGTGTCAGGAAAGAAATGTCAAAATATACATTACAGCATTGGCCACAGCAATAACAGCACCAGAATGAGCAACATTAGTCCAGTGACCCTAATAACTAGTATGGGAATCCTAGAAAGTAAAGGGAAATAGGGCTGACAAGGATAGAAGTGGGCCTGTGAGAGAGTACAATGTTTGCAGAAAACCTCAGAGGGTGCAGTTGCCAGATATTTCTCAGACTAATTAAATATTAAATTTTCAACAAATTTTTAACAGTGTTGAAAATGATGCAGACCTCTTCAATCCCAGAAGAGAATGGAGTTTTTGGATGGAAAGAAGTTGATGAACAACTGAAGAAGCTGGAATGTAACATGTGTTCACTGAAGTTTCCCCAAACCAGAGAGGGAAAGTCTTGTTTGGGAACCAAACACTGAGAGTTCCAATGAAAACCATCATCATAGGTTCTGGATCCACAACGGATGACTGAGTCACTCTAGTGAGTCCACTGGGGAATAAGTAGCAGGATGTCAGTCTTCTCCTATGGTGCTAACAGCCCTCTAAATGGATAAGTGTAGAGAGCAGTGTGTTTTTCACATGGTCGCATCCATGTTCTTTGTGCTCCATGTTCACCCTTGCTGTGGGAGGCCTCCACCCACCCAGGCACCTGGGGAGAGGGCTGAGGGCAGTGAGCACTTTTCCTTTATGAGGGAATGAATTTGCAAAGTGTGAGGTGAAGTTTCCCCCACCCCAGTACTATTACAGATACAAATTGATATATTCAAACCAACCACTTTGTATGATTTCATTGTGTACTATTTTCATAATTTCTTTTAAATTATAACCAAATTATCCATGTAAAGATTATAAAAATAATTTATGACTGTTATGGAAACAGTCAAATTCCTTCTCTACCCGAAACCCCCATTACTACTTCCTCAGCATTATCTGCATTGGCAGATTATTTGGGGGACACTTTTCTGTTTCTGAATACATGCATTCTCTAGTTTCATGCATCCCACAACCTATCATGTATGAGAAAAATATTGGAGTACAACTTAAAAATAGAAATAAATTTTCTAACTTCTTAAAATTCCTGAGATTAGAAGTATATCACCTAATTATGAAAGGATCATTTCTGATTTAAAATAATAAGGATAATTGGAGATAAGTAGAAAGCAGGCCACTGTAGTTGACTGGCTGTTAAACTTGTATTCATATCAGAATCAGGTGAAGGAACTGAAAAAATATAAATGGTTGTGGTACATTATAATAAAATGCTACATGAAAGAGGCAAGACAGCATCATTTTAGGAGGGTACTCACTGACTAGCTCTATGGGACAGCCAATTGTTGACTGGGTCTTGCCCATGGTTCTGTGCTCTGGGCACATGGAGCAAGAATCTTGGATCTTCTATCAGTGGGCAGAGCAATGGCGTGGAGTGAACAGTGGAGATTCGTGAGTTTTGTGCCTGCCTGAACTGGTTGACACAGATGGCTGAGCCCCACCTACAGGAAAATGGCTGGTTTGAGCTGTGAATCCTGCACTAGTGACTCCCGCTTCCAGTGTGGGGGAGCATACTCTGAGGGAGGGAGTGCTCTGACAGAAGGTGGAGAGAGTTTTATCTTCTGTAGATTTGGCTGCCTGGACCCCCTCATGGCTTTATGGTGCAGATAAGCTGGCTTGAAACAGAGCCAGGCAGAGGAGAGAGGTAAATCTGCTGAGGAAACCTGATTTAACAAGCAGCCCGTTGACACTGAGGCCTGGCCCTAGACGGGGCAGGTTCGGCCAATTTTATTGCTCTGCACTGACAAGCATGAGAGATTCAGCTCCTCTGAGGGTGCCAGAAAGGGGTAAGGGCTTAATTAATTTCCACAAACCTATTTAGGGTCCCCTCATAGAAGGGGGTGATCTAACAGAGGACTTTTTTTGGACCCCTTATATCACCAAATAAAGGAAGAAGACAGTCACTTTAAAAAATGAATTTATGTTCTTAATTTAGTTTAATACCGAAAATCTGCCTCAAAACCTGCAGACAGAACCCAGAAGGGAAATTGATAAATACAAGCAGGCTGAGATGGTCCACAAAGACCCTAGAAGGAACAATTCCTCCTTAGCTTGGTTTGAGTGCTTGCTGGTGAGGTTGTTTGGTTTTACTCTTTTTATTTGTTGTTTCTTGCTATTCTTTCCTCTTTCCTCCCTCCTTTCTATTTCCCTTCATTTTTAAAAAATTAGGTACTGCTAGCTAACCTCTTCTTTGCTGTTCTTCTTCTTCAGTGATTTCCCATTCTCCTTCTATGATGATATTGTATCCCAAGCTATCTCTTATCCTTCCTTCATCTCTCTGCCTTCTGCTTTCTGTTGTGGTTCTTAGACACCATGCTTTTTTTTTTACCCCATAACCTAAATGTGACAAGTTCTATTCTATCTATTTTGTTTACTTCTTATTTTATTAATATTGGCTTTTTCCTTTTGGCCCTTTCTATACTCTTTCACTCCTTCCTCATCATTATAGCCTTCTAAATCATTATATATTTATTCCTCTGTTTGGTTTCCCAGGCCATGGTAGGCATTCCACTTTTTTCCTATTGCTGTACACTGCCTACACAAGTTAAATATTCATTTCACTTAGTCCTATTTGGTCCCTATTCTAAATATTATCAATATTACTATAATCTTTCTTTTTTCTCACATCTTTCAATTCCTCTGGCATTAATTTTTGCCTTCAAGTTAACATAGAAAGAAGCAAGGAAACAAAATAAAATAAGAAGAAAAAGTGTCAAAGAGAAAACTTAACACATACACAGAATCAACAACTAAATAAAACTTGAGAAGAGTGAGAGAAGATAATCAGCTGAATAAACTCAGCAAGATAAAATGATGACTAGAGGGCAAAAAATATTACAAACCACACTGAAAAACAGGAAGACATGGACCATTCCAATGAAAAAACTAAAAACCAGGAATATATGCAGAACATTGAAAAACTAATAAAAAATTCCCAACCAAATATCATGAACCAACTTAATGAAGGGAAGGAAGAGATCAAGGATATAAAGAAGACACTGGGAAAACATACTGAAGAAATTGTAAACATACACAAAAAGATAACAGATATGATAGTGACCAATGGCACAATCCAGGAAATCTAAAGGATGCTGGATTCACATAACAGCAGATTTGAACAAGCAGAAGAAAGAATTAGTGATGTGGAAGACAATACAGCTGAAATCAAACAGATAGTAGAACAGATAGAAATATAAATAGAAAAAATCAAGCAGGGACTCAGGAATTTATCTGGCAACAAAAAACACCCACACATATGTATTATGAACCTTCCAGAAGGAGAAGAAAAGGAAAGGGAACAGAAGAAGTGCTGAAGGAAATAATGGCTGAAAAATTCACAACCCAATTGAGAGATATGGATGTGCAGATATAGGAAGCAAAGTGCACCCCAAACAGTATAAATCCCAACAGACTAACTCTAAGACATATACTTGTCAAAAGGTCCAATATTCAAGACAAAGAGAAAATACTCAAGGCAGCAAGAGAAAAGAGAAGCATCACATAAAAGGGAGCAAAATACGATTAAGTGCTGATTTCTCATCTGAAATCATGGAGGAAAGAAGACAGTGGTATGACATAGTCAAAGTACTAAAAGAAAAATCTTCCAGCTATGAATCCTGTATCCAGCAAAATTGGCATTCAAAAAGATTGAGAGTTCAAAATATTCACAGATAAAGAGAAAATAAGAGAGTATGTCACTAAGAAACTAGCACTTCAAGAAATACTAAAGGAAGTTCTACAAGTTGAAAGGAAAAATAAAGAGTTAGGAGAGTTTAAAAACAGCTAACAAGACAAAAACAGAAACAAAACAAAATAGGACATACATTATTCCAAAGAAAATATGGCTGAAGTAAGAAATTTGTTGTGAGTAATAACACTGAATGTGGATGGATTAAATTCACCACCCAAGAGCCACAGAATGGCAGAATGAATAAAGAAATATCATCCATCTATATGCTGTCTACAAGAAACCCCCCTTTGACCCCGGGATTCAAGGAAGCTGAAAGTAAATGGCTGGAAAACAATTTTACAAGCTAACAATAGCCAAAAAAGAGAATGAAAACTATTCTAATGTCAGAAAAAACAGACTTTAAATGCAAAACTATTTTAAGATATAAAGATGGACACTATATCAGTAAAAGGGGTAATCTCTCAATAAGAGAGAACAATAATAAACATTTATGCAACTAATTAGGTGCCTCAAAATTCATGAGGCAAACTGGAAAAGCTAAGTGGAGAAATAAATGCATCTACAATTATAGCAGGGGACTTTAATATACCATTATCATCATTACACAGAACATCTAGTCAGAGAATCAACAATGAAACAAAGACTCTCAACAATACATTAGAGGACCAGGACTTAATAGACATAGACAGAACAATATACCCAAATACAACAGGATTTACATTCTTCTCAAATGCACATGGATCATACTCCACGGTAGACCACATGCTAGGTCACAGAAAAACTGTTAATGAAATCAGAAAGATTGAGATTATACAAAGTAAATTCTCTGATGACAAGGGAATTAAATTGGAAATCACTAAGGGCCAGAGAAACAGGTTAGGCACAAGGATATGGAAGTTAAACAAAACACTCTTAGACAAGTAGTGGGTCAAGGAAGAAATCTCAAAAGAAATCAGTAACTGCTTTGAAACTAATGAAAATTACAACACAGCATATGAAAACCTATGGAATGCAGCCAAAGCTGTCCTGAAAGGGAAGTTCATAGCCACAAATACATATATTAAAAAAGAAGAAAGAGCTAAAATTGAAGACGTAACTGCACCCTTGGAGGAATTGGAAAAACAACAACAAACTAAACCTAAAGGAAGAAGAAAGAAGGAAATAACAAATATTAGAGCAGAACTAAATGAAACAGAGAATAAGAAAGCACTAGAAAAAGCAAACAAAACCAAAAGCTGGTTCTTCCAGAATATCAATAAAATTGACAAAGCCTTAGCCAGACTACCAAAGAAAAACAGAAAACAGATGCAAATACACACAATAAGGAAGGAGCAAGGGGATGTCACTACTGACCCCACAGAAATAAAGAGTATCATAAGAGGATACTTTGAAAATTGTATGCCAACAAGAATGATAATTTAGAGGAAACGGACAAGTTCTAGAAATGCACAAACAGCCTACATTGATGAAAGAAGAAATTCATGTACTCAACTGTCCAATTACAGGTAAAGAGATAGACTCAGTCATCAAAAACCTCCCAACTAAGAAGAGCCCAGGACCAGATGGCTTCCCAGCTGAATTCTACCAAATATTGCAGAAAGAGCTAACACCAATTCTAATTAAGCTTTTCCAAAAAATAGAAATATTGCCTAACTCATTCAACAATGCCAACCTTGCCATAATACCAAGAGAAAATATACCACTAGAAAGGAAAAATACAGATGAATTTCTCTAATGAACCTAGATGCTAAAATCCACAACAAAATACTTACTAATTGCATTCAACAACATATCAAATTAAGTATACACGATGACCAAGTGGGTTTCATCACGGGTATGCAAGGATGATTCAATATAAGAAAATCAATCAAGTTAATACACCACATAAACAAACTGAAAGAAAAAAATCACATGATCATCTCTATAGATGCAGAAAAAGCATTCTACAAAATACAGCACTCTTTCCTGATAAAAATACAGCAAAATATAGGAATAGAAGGAAATTTTCTGAATACAATCAAGAGTATATATGAAAACCCAAAGCTAACATCATCTTCAATTTTTAATTCCTAAAAGCCTTCCCTCTGAGATTGGGAATAAGACTAGGATGCCCACTATCACCATTCCAATTTAACATTGTCTTAGAAGTAGTTGCTCGAGCAGTGAGGCAAGAAAAGAAACAAAAGGCATCCATATTGGAAAAGAAGAAGTAAAAATTTCATTATTTGCTGACGACATGATTCTATACTTAGAAGGCCAGGAGAAAGCTACAACAAAGCTTCTAGAACTTATAAAGTAGTTCAGTAATGTTGCAGGCTATAAGATCAATGCTCAAAAATCCATAGCATTTCTGTACACCTATGATGAGCAATTGGAGGAGAAAATCAAGAAAAAAAAATGCCATTTACAATAGTAACTAAAGAATAAAATACCAAAGAATAAATTTAACTAAAGATATACAGGGCTTATATACAGAGACTTACACAACACTGTTAAAGGAAATCAAAGAAGACTTAAATAAATGGAAAAATATTCCCTCTTCATGGATAGGAAGACTAAACATTATCAAGATGTCTGTCTTACCCAAACTACTCTACAGATTTAATGCAATCCCAATAAAAATCAACACTATATTTTTTAAGGAATTGGAAAAATTAACAAAAAAATATATTCAGAAAGGTAGGAGGCGCCGAATTGCCAAAGTCATATTGATAAAGTAAAATGAAGTTGGAGATATCACATTACCAGACTTTAAAATATATTACAAAACTACAGTGATCAATACTGCATGGTATTGGCACAAGGATAGACCTACTGACCAATGGAATCGAATTGAGAGTTCTGACATAGATCCTGGCATATGCAGTCATGTAATATTTGACAAGGCTACCAAACCCACTCAGTTGGGAGAGAATGGCCTCTTTAACAGGTGGTGCTTGGAGAACTGGATGTCCATATTCAAAAGAATGAGAAGAATACCAACTCACACCTTATGCAAAAATCAACTCAAGATGGATCAAATATCTAAATATAAAAGCCAAAATCATCAAGACCTTGGAAGATAATGTAGGAAAGCTTCTACAAGACCTTTTAATAAGAAATGGTTTCATGAACATCACAGCAAAGCACGAGCAGCAAGAGAACAAATAGATAAACAGGATCTCCTCAAAATAAAAAAAAACTTCTGCACCTCAAAGGACATTATTAAGAAAATAAAAAGGCAGCCTACCCAATGTGAGAAAATATTTGGCAACTATATATCTGATAAAACCCTAAAATCCTGCTTATATAAAGGAATCCTACACCTTGAAAATAAAAAGACAACCCAGTTAAGAAATGGGCAAGTGTCCTGAAAAGATACTTCTCCAAATAGCTTAATTCAACATGGAGGTAGACGGTGCTAGGAATGATCCAAAGAAAGTTTGGTATCAGGGGACCTCACTCCATGTGGAATGCAGGGAAGTTTAGTTAGGCTGAAGCTGCTTTTTATACTACAAACTTGATAACAAATGCAGGGCATCCTTCACTAGTTCCTCAGCTTGGTACATGACAGGGCTGCCTGTTTCTGTTTTCCCAGACAATCTTTCTTGGGAATTCAGACAATCACATCTTAGTAATATGTTCATTCTGCTCTGGCTCTGCCCACTGATGTCTGCAGTATGCAGTGTCCTTGGAGACATTTACTAATGTTTCTCTGCCAGCAAACATGCTTTTAAAATGCTTAGCCCTTTATGCTCTGGCTCTCTGCATCTTTTCCAACAATTCACTCTTTTTTGTTTTTTGTCCAGGGTGACTGTGCCTGTCTCAGGTTGCCCTCCTCTAAAGTTCTTATCCATCACTGACCATCAGTCAAACTCCATGGACAGGAGTCTTGAGAGTTTAGTGTTTTAAGCAGAATCAAGTGGTTCCATGGCTGGTCTTTTCAGCCGTATTAATGTGGGACAGCATGGCTTTGTGAATGCCTCCTAATACAGTTAAGAGTAGCAGAGCACCAATGATCACCACACTGTCGTTAGCAAGTACAGGGGTTGATTTCCACCAATGTAAGGGGTTTATTTTATGCAATTGATGTGTAACTGATTGCCAAAGTTCGCTACCTGGAAGTGTAGTAAGTTGATTTGGAGACATGCTCAAAAACCTTTTTTGCAAATCTGTAATTCCTATAGAAAAATTTGTGTAATGACCTATTAAATGATGTGTAATTTTTCTCATTCATAGTGGGAGTCATTATATGAGAGAGAAGTGATATAAAAAGCACTTTTATTCCAATCACACTTCAAAGCTTGTTTTAAATTTAGATAATATATTTGATCTCCCATTTGTGTAACAGCCATCTCTAAGTCATTAAGCCTTTTATTAATTTGCTCATCTATATATGTGTGACTATGCCATAGCTCACTAGCATTATGGTGCCAATTTTTAACATATTGCTGTTTTTGGACATTCTCATGAAAGGCACTTCCTTCCACAGCAGCAGCTGTAATAATACCTATATGCCCTAATACAGCAGCTATAATTAATCCAATTAAACATTTGGTTCTCTTCAAATAATGATTTAGAAAGTGCCAAAGATTTGACTCTCAGGGCAAGACTGACAGAAGTGATTCATGTGAACCGGAAGCTGTATTCCATGATGCCATCATCCTATTTGAACTGCAGTAGAACTCTCCTGTAAAACAGATTCTGATACACAAGTGTAAAGGGAGCAATTGCTGCAGAAAAAACATGTTTGATCAATGCTGATTGTTTCTACTATAAAAACAATGGGATCCTGAACACATATTTTAAGAAATTAAGTGGATTTTCTTTTTAAACTGGTAATATTAGTTTTACTCTCTTGCCATTCAAAAATTGGGCTAGTTCCCAAAAATAATTTTTAGTTTTGTTAAGTTTAGTGTCCCATCTTTGTGGGATAAATCTTCCCTGATGAGTCCAATTTAGTGATTTATTTATACTTATGACATCCCCAAAATTCTAAAAATAATGGTAGCTTTCATTAGTTGTTTTTGTTGAATTACTAATTTTTGAACTTATGGTTGGATTTACATCAGGTTTCTGTATCCCTATAAGGACCCGATTCTTTACAATACTATAGGAATTATTAAAGACCACAACCTCAGATGAAACATGGTATGTATGCCATTTAACACTTTGTACTTTGATTTTGGGGCTGTATACATGGATCCAAGGATTCTATGCCGTTAGGTCATTCAAGAAAAGGCAAGGTTAAATTTTCAATAAATTTCCCTTCCTCATCAGGTTTTAGAGGAAGGCAAGAATCAATGGGCCCAGAAAATAAAAAGAGTGATTAATATAAACAGGGTAGGATTTGTCCCCCCAAGCCAACAATCCTAAAAGAGGCAAATTAGTAACATAAGCCCAATATGTATAATTATGTGAAAGTGCACTACTTACTGCTGGGGTTGTCAAGGTAAGCATAGCAAGGAATAACTGTGTTAGAGTGACATTCTGCCTTTTAGAAGTTACCATATTTTCTGCTTTTTGTGTCAGCTTCTTTGGCTTTTTTATGTCTAGGTTTCAGATGTCTGGAGAGGACCCAAAGCTGGTCTCTTTTATCTGTAATGATAAGAGCAAATCTCTACCCTATATCCTAACTTAACTTCTACCTTATCCCATTGATTATTATTTTTGTGCTTTCAGTAAAGTAGTTGTCCAATATGTGTTTCTGTATTATTGTCTGATTTTTGCCAGAAATGCTTTTCTGTTGATGTATATGATTCTGACCTTTGGCTTAAAAATTTATTGTAAATAATGCTTGATATAATTGTTCTTGCACCTCAACATTTCCCACTCTTTTATTTTCATATCATTTATAAACAGAGGTTTAACTGTTAAATTTTATGATATACATACATTTATGGGCTTACTAAATCAGGGGATACACTGATATATTTGGCTTATTTTTGGCCAGAGTGCTGGATAGATACAATATAAATGTTAATATATACTTTGTTTAATAAGCTTATATTGACAATTAGGGTGAGAAACAAATAACACAACTAATTAAAAGATTAAGTCAATATTGAACAAACTTACAGTATGACAGATAAATAGAGCAGCTATATATATATAATTACCAATATTTAGCTTTTAGCTGGGAAGTGTTAAAGTAGCAACTGATACTAGAATTTTGGTTGGCTGTGTTTAGGATTAATGAATTTGATACCATAGATGTCAAATTGTGAGTATTTTGCTAATTCCTGAGAAAGGGGCCAGCCTCCTCAGAAAGGAACCCAACACTCCCTGGGTAGTACATTTTAAGTTTTATGCATCAGTTCCTGAGAGAGTAGTCAGCTCCCCTAGGGAGGAATACAACACCTGTTGAAATGCACTTTTTTATAATGTGTTACAAAACATCCTTAATATGCTTACTATTTTAAATTCCAGTATTTTTCCAGAAACGTGAAAAGTGTTAACTAGCAAGGCATTGGTTTGTTGATTAACAAAGTTTTCTGCATGGTGCTTTACTTTTAGGCTTGAACAATACTTATTAAACCTTTTTTTAAAAAAAGATATTTAGATTCAGGACTGTTCAAATTTAAAACAAAAGATTTATATGTATACTTAATAAAATACTTTTATGTGTAACATACAAGTTATTAAATTATTTATATTTGCAAAATATTGTATTAAAGTTTTGATTAGTATTTAAGTATATTATACATAATTCATAACTACAGTAGATTATACATTAACAGACATCCAATGAATAAACTTTTATTTCTTAAGCATTAAGATTCTTAGTAGCATGATTAGAATGACCTCAATTTTTTTTGTATTGTTTGAGGCATAGGTAAAAACAAATTAGTATTTCCTATTTGGGCTGTGGGGTAATACATTAACTTGTAATTTTAATACTTGCATTGGTTCTGTTGTTACCATTATAATTAGAATTAGGGCTGTTGCTTACAGTGTTGAATACAAACTTGATTTATTGTTGGCTATTTTACAGGAAGGGGAATGTGGCCTGGCTTGACTTGTTTAAGAAAATATTAAAGAAAGCTTAAGCAAGTTTTAAAACAAAGTGATAGTGACATAACTGGATATTAATTTTTTGCAACAAACTAGAAATATTTGGGACCATTGCATGCTGCACTGGTGTTATTTTATTTTATTATAATTTACATTTATGCACTACACCAGCAGCCATTAATGGCTGCTTTCTTCTTGTAGTTATAACTAAAAATTATGATTAATAACATTATATTTTATTTACTATTATATTGAAACATTATTATAATTTCAAGAATTTTGTACACTTTTAAAGTATTCATATGAACTTTTTGTTTATATAACTTTAATTGTTATAAAATTAGAAAATTTCTTTTAATTATACAAGAGTTTTAAATACTTCATTAACTAACATCACATGAACTTAACTATTTTTAGTATTTTACTTTTCTTTAGGTAAAAGACTAAGTTATTTGTGACAGTTTGAAATAAAAACTATCTTTAAGAATTTGACTTTGAGAAAGCATTTTCAAACATTGTGTTCTTTTTAAAAGTGGTAACACCTGTTTCTTCATGGAAATGATAAGTTAAACTACAACAAGCTATTATGATAAAACAGACTTTCTTTATTGCATACTGATTTTTGAGGAGAAAAACTTTCTAAACTTTTACTAAAACAGACTACTGACTTGAGAAACTTTGAGACAGAATAAAATTTTAAATTTATATTATTACATTGTTTGACATTAAAGCTTTTAAATTTTTAAAGATAGTCTGCTTGAATTTTACTTAGCTTTGACCACAAAAATTCCGTTTTCACAAGCCTTTTGCACTTTTACATTTATTCAGGTTTTTTCCCACATTTTACATTGTTTTAATAACTAGTTATTTTATCTTAGGATAAAATGACTTTATTTTCTTTAATAATAAAATCACATTCTATGTACCTTTCATACTTTAGTTAGCACAATGATTTTGGAAACTATTTCCAAGCAAATTTCTAACAACATATAGTTACCATCAGCATTAAACAAACTTGTTAGAATAATGATTTAATTTGAGTACAACTATTTTATTATTTTAAACTAATATCCGTATTTATTAATTAATAGAAGAACTTATAAAATTTTTCACCATTTGAATAGAGCTCTCATAATTATCTTCATTTATCAATATTATATTACCATCCAGAGGTATCAAAATATACACTGACACTGAACAAAGAGACAAATACAAAAAGAATTATGACACACTAACAGAAACATAAAGCTTACTAATTTGACTCATAATTTTCACTCCTTTGGTATGGGTGTCTTCAAGCCCTCCATCATTTCACATCCTTGATTTTACTGTTTTAAAGATTTTTTCTGGAATCTGTGTTACCTGTAATATAAAGGCTTATTCTTTGAAACACTTTTATTCGTAATCAGCAACCAGCCAGTACAACTTAAACAGCCTAAATACAGTTAAGCTCTAATTTAGCAGTTTATACAGATATTTAACATGTATATTTTGGATGACTACTCTTTATTACACTTAAGCTCAAAGTTAAGATTTCTGCGGTAGACCTTTTAATTCCTGTTCTTAATTTTGGGTATACTCAGTTAAGGAGTAAACTTAGCTTCATCTGAGGAAAGAGCAACAGCTGTACTGTTTTTGGTAACTGCCTTAAGTTCTGTTACAGGCTGGAGTGAACTGCTCTGTTGCTGACTAGGTAAATCTGAGCAAGGATGGGAAATGTGCTCATATTGTTTGTCTGAGGGCCTTGAGCAAATCCTGCTTGGAAGTTCCCCAACTTATTAATGAGACTACCATTTTTCTGTTATTTAGAATGGCATTCCTTGGCACAGTGTAACCCTTTGTGGCATTTCAGGCACACAGGACTTGGTATTGATTTATTATTGCCACTAAATGGAGCTCTTACACTAGTTTTGGCTTGGAAATCTTTTTTCATATCACCTGGTTTCCCACATTTAAAGCAATTTAAATTGGTAATCATGGGACTACATCCATTTAGAGCAGCTGCAAGAAGGTTCATGTTATAGGTATTAGGCCCACTGTTTTCGCATGTTTTTATATAATCCTGTAAAGTTCATCCATTTGACTTTATCCAACATAAAGAATTTTTATAATCACTGTTAGCATTATCAAAAGCAACATTAGAATAAGCATTTCTTTAAGATCAGATTGAGTTACTGTCTTGTTGACCACATCTGCCCACCTTGCTACAAATTGAGCATAGGGTTCAGTATATCCTTAAACAATTTTTTAAAATGATTGTACAGCCTGTCCAGGGTTGGAGATTCATTGCTAGCAAGATAGGCAGCACAATCACACTTGTAAAATGTCAATATCATCATACTGAGCTTGGCGAAGAATCCCAACCCACTGACATGTTCCTAATATTTGTTCAGCAGTAATAGGCATTGGTCGATTTTGCTGTTGATTTCATCTTGCTACAATATTAGGTTCATCAGCCCAGCAAGTTTTAAATTGAAAAAAATCTGCTGATTTAAGAACAGCTTGAGCTAACAAATCCCAGTCCCAGGATGTTAATCTGTTTGCTTGTGCCATTCCTTTCACCAATTCTTGAGTATAAGGAGAATTTACACCATATTGAGTACATACTTGTTTTAATTCTTTGATAGTGTTAGTAGAAATAAGAGCATGCTCATATTGTAGAACCCCTTGGAGATTGTTAGCATCTACTGGAATTCAATATACTGTTACTGGAAAAGAAAAAGAAAATTGCATAGACTCCAAATTTCTTTCTCTACTTCTCTGTGCTATACTTTTTTTTTTAAAGATTTTATTTATTTATTCATTTATCCCCCCCTTCATTTATCACTGGGTCAGCTAACAACGCTGCACGGGTGGGCTTGCCTTCACCAGGAGGCCCCCGGAACCGAACCCGGGGCCTCCCATATGGTAAACGGGAGCCCTAATGATTGAGCCACAGCTGCTTCCCTGTGCTATACGTTTCATATTTGAAGAGGATGGTGCCATCACAAAAACAGAAACTGTTGGAGGGTCATCAGATGTTGTAAAAAATGGATCAGTACATACCTTAGAGGGTGTAGACACTGATTCAAAAGACAATAAATCATCTTTTGGAGCTGACAGATTAACGAGCACTGGAGAAATTTCATAACCTCCCTTTTTACTTTTTCCTTTTTATTAGACACGAGGTAATCTGTTTTTGCCTGTTCATTAACTTTTCATATATATTTTCATTAATATCATCATTAGCTTGTTTTGCTACAGTGTTAGCAATAGCAGTATCCATTTTAATATCTTCATTTTCATCAGACTGTAATGGTTCAAGAGCAACAGAATTAAGAGTATACAAAGACTATACATAACAATGTTTCTGTACAAGAGAAAAGAGTTTTAGTAACTCTAGGGTTGTCACCGTTAACCATGTATTCTTTAACATGGTCTTCACAACTTCAGAATATTCCTCAAACCGAGTTGATTGATAACCCATTATCCTGATGATCAATATTATTTGACTCATGAACAGAATGCAAGAACTGTCTGACCCAGCATTCCTTGTTTCCATAGCACTGTTCCAGAGAAAAGACTAGCTGTGCCCCATGTTGGTGGCCATCTGAAGTAGATGGTGCTGGGAATGATCCAAAGAAAGACGGGATCAGTTGACCTCACTCCATGTGGAATGCAGGCAAGTTTATTTAGGTTGAAGCTGCTTTTTATACTACAAAGCTGATAACAAAATTGGGGAATCCTTCACTAGTTCCTCAGCTTGGTACCTGAGAGCACTGCCTGTTTCTGTGCTCCCAGACAATCTTTCTTGGGAACTCAGACAATAACATCTTAGTGTTGTGTTCATTCCACTCTGCCTCCTCCCACAGATGTCTGCAGTATGTAGAGTCCTTGGAGACATTTACTAATGTTTCTCTGCCAGCAAAAATGCTTTTTAAATGCTTAAGCCTTTATGCTCTAGCTCTCAGCATCTTTTCCCACATCCAAGGAAGAAATACAAAGTGCTAAAATGCACATGAAAATATGCTCCACATTGCTTGTGTCAGTGAAATGCAAATCAAAACTACAATGAGATACCATTGTAAATCCATCAAAATGGCAGCTATTAAAAAAACAGCAGATTCTAAGAGTTGGAGAGGATGTGTAGGAATATGAACCCTCATCCATTGCTGGTGGTTCCTCAGAAAACTAACAGTAGATCGTCCATATGATCCAGCAATTCCACTGCTGGGTATATACCCAGAAGAACTGAAAGCAAAGACAGAACAGATATATGCACCCAATTGTTCATAGCATCTTTGTTCACAATTGCCAAAAGTTGGAATCAGCCCCGGTGCCCATCAACAGATGAATGGATATGCAAAACCTACATACATACAATTAAATATTACTCAGCTGTAAGAAGGAATAAAGTACTAACACCCGGAATAACGTGGATGAATCTTGAAGACCTTGTGTTGAGTGAGGCAAGCCAGGGATTGAAGGATGAACAGTATATCACCTCACTGATTTGAACTGAGGAAATTGAGCAGTCTCTGAGAGCCATTATCTGAATGATAGGTTAACAAGGGAGAGAAAGAGAAGAGTAGGCTGTGAGCCATCACTCATATGGACATTATCTATGGTAAAGGGATACAATATAGTTGCATATTTAATGATAGGACAGATGGGTAGTGACATTACTGGGTTTGGTGGCACAGGGTTCACAGGTGGGTAGATTAGGAAGGGCAGGTTGGAATACCCAGGGCATGTAACTATGAATCTTGTCATTCCATGAGTCAAAACAGAGCAGTGTCATATGCTCCAGGGGGATGGGGAGGAAGGAACAGTTTATATCAAATGGGGTATTTAGTGATCATGAGAAAGGTTTTTCATTACCTTACATTAATGGACACAGGAAATGGTAAATATCATCAAAAATTATTAAACTGTACCATCTAAATTGTAAAATATACTGTAAATCACTGACAATGTTTAGTTGCTATATTTTACTATCTGTATAACAGTTATAACAATTCTAACATCCATAAAAAATGTTTTAATATGGCGTGGGGAAGGGGGAGGGAGGTTGGGTATGTGGAAGTCTATAGTATTTGGTGTGTGACTTTGCTGTGACCTAAAACTTCTTTGAAAATTAAATGAAAATTTGGGAGACACTGGGGAATGAGAGGGGGTATATGTCATGGTACACTGGACATCCAATAATACAGTGATAAAAGGAAAAAGATTTTTTTTTTAAAAAGGAATTTCTTTTGTTTCTTTTCCATTTTTTGAATGTCCACATCTGCTAATTATATTTTGTTTTTTGTTTTTTTGTTTCTTCGTTTGTTTGTTTTTTCCTGAGTTTCCTTGTGTTTATCTCTTGCATTTGAGCTTATCATTGTTTCTTTTTCCTATTAAGTGTATTTGGTTATTACATGGGCTACATGTTCAGGGAAGATTTAGATCAAAAAAGGGTTACAATGGTGGCTGCAGGGAATTATTGGTGGGGGGTGTCCGGGAATGGGGATTCATGGGTGTAATTTCATCTGAATATACATGAAAGATATACAAAGTTCTTCAAATGATCAAAGGAAGGGTCACGGTCACGGTAGGTGGACAATCACTCAGTAAATGAGGGAATATGAATTCCCAGCCTGGAGAGCTCTGCCACATTCTCCAAGGGAGCAGCAGCAGTCCTCTGAGTGCAGGGTCTGTGTCTGTCAAAAGAGGATGCCCCACTGATGAGTTCTTTTTATTAATGACTATCCTTATGAGTCTTTGCTCTTGTAACTGAAACTTAGCCTACTGTTATGGGGTACCTAAAGTTTGTTATGGGGTGCCTAAGGGCACATAAATCAACCCTGGAACCTTCAGGCTTCTGAAGTATAAGAAAGGTACAGCCTCCAAAGATGCATGAGTAAGGTGGTCCCAGAACAAGGGCCAAAATGGCAACCCAGGAAACCCTGAATACTTTGTTTTGTATTGATTATTTTTGTTCTTTTTTTTTTCTATTTATTTGGGTGAGATGTACTATTTAATATTCTTTAAAATTTACTGGGGAAATTATAACACTTTTGCTTGCCTTTAAAATTCTGAATGTATTATTTATTATTGGCTGGCCAAATAATGTATTTTAAAACATTTTTTTATCCTGTATTTGTCAGGCAAAGTTGTGCTAATGCAAAATACCAGAAATCTCTGGGACTTTATAAAGGGTATTTATTTGGGGTAGAATCTCACAGTTATCAGGCTATAAAGCATAAGATTCTTCCTTCACCAAATCTGTTATCCCACCTTAGAGCAAATCAGCTGCCGACATTTGCCAGGGTTCAGGTTTCTTGGGTTCCTCTCTTCACAGGGCTGCATTTATCTCTGGGCTCAGTTCTTCTGTTTCCTCCACAAGGTCAGATGTAGACCATAAGACTCTCTAAGCTTTGCCTCTCTCCCCAAGGCCAGCTGTGAACTTTCAGTTGAATGGCTTGTCTCTTTCCCCCGGGACCTTCTGTCCTTGCTCATCAGAACTCCAACATCAAAAACTACTCTAGCTCTGTCCTTTGCCATGTCTTTTTATGTTTGAGACCCCAGCCAGCAAGGGATGGGATGCAACACCCTACCGACTGTGGCCCAGTCAATGCCTTTATCATAACTAAATCATGCCCAGGTTAACAAACCAGTTTACAAGCATAATCCAATATCTATTTTTGGAATTCATAACAATATCCAACTGCTACATATCCATTTCAACATCTTATCCTATATAATATTTTATGGTGTATTTTAACACTTTATTGATACAATTATTACTTTATTCATTCAGTTGTCATCTAGATATATGACTTTAATTAACAGATATTGTTCTTCAATCCATCTTGAATCTTGAATCTTCTGAGATTATTTTCTTTCTGCCTGAAGAATATTCTTTTACATTTCTTTTAAAGTGAGTTGCTGCTAGCAAAATTTATTAGTTTTTACTCATCTGTAATAGTAATTATTTCACTTTTTCTTTAAAGATTGAGATGAATTCTCAGTCCCTCTATGATATCCACTGATTTTGAGAGCAACTTTAGGGTGGAATTTCTCCATTCTGTTGTAAAAGTCATCAGTTCCTTGGAGAAGAAATTTGGGGCTTTCACTTTTACCACCTATATCCTGCCCATCCACCACCCAGGCAAAATCTGTGTGCACTGGACCTGGGGATGGGAATATTGGCACACCTCTCTGAGTTACACACCTGATTTTGGAGCTAAGATTTGGTGGAGAAAGCACAGTATATTTAATTCTTCTTGGGCCCATTCTAGTGGCCCGTACAATTGTGGTCAGCATCCCATTTTGCTCAATGATGGCCACACCCAAAATACAGCCACTGCTTCATGAGTTCCCATTTCTCCAATACTTAGGAGACCCATCCTGATCCCTGTGCCCTGGTTTAATGCCCTCGTTTGTGTCTTGTATGGACCCAGGAATGTATATTCTTACTAACCCATTGCTGTGTGTTAAAGCTTTTGTTATGTAGAACATTTTTGTTAGATTCAGACAAGGGACCTTTCGATTAGGTCACTTTTTTTTAGATTGCCTTTGTTTAGTTAAAGCCTCTCTTATTAGATTTCAGAGACCAAGATGGACCCCAATCATTGTGCTGAAGTCCTACATACATGGAACACACAGAGAAAGACTTCTGCCATGTTTACCCTGCCATGTGGGAGAGGGTTCCAGGATCTCCTAGAGCTGTGGAGAGACACAGAAACCCTGAGAGGCTGAGGGAGATGCCAGAGGCTGGACTCATGGAGGAGCTTGAAAATGAAGGCATCCAAACCAGAGGAGAAGGGAGATGCATGAGCAATTGTGTCTGATGAGCCACTACTGAGCTCAGGGAGAAAATGAGTTTGGAGGTGAAGACAGAGAGAGACAGGCAGGCCCAACATTTTGTCTTGGCTGGAGTCCAGGAGCAACAGACCTATGTTAAGACAGCATTTTTGATGGTGCCTTGATTTGAATATTTTCACAGCCTCAGAACTGTAAGATTTAACCCTAATAAATTCTAATAAAACCAACCTATTTCTGATAGATTGCTATGGCAATGCTTGGCAAACTCAAACAACTGGGGACACAGGCTGGTAGAGGTGCCCTGTTCCCAAATGGCAGTGTGATGCTGCTGCCAGGGGAATTCACCTGTAAACTGTGGGCATATCCAGACTAGGCAGCAATGAGCACTGGAAAGATGGAGGGGGAAGTGCTCTTGGCCAGCAAGGACTACAAGACAGGGAGTCAAGCAGGGGAGTCACATGGTTAAGGAATAGTCTATACTCACAGATGCCCCAGTAAGATGTACCTGCTGCAGGCAGGGTTTGGCCATGTGGGCAGGGGAAGATAAAGGCATGGCACTTGGGTTCTGCTGCAGAAGAGGAGTCAGGGCACAGAGAGGAGGCTTCCTGCTCCTTCTCCTTTTGCCCTTCCCTCCTTACTTTGGCCTCAAGCTATGACCCTCTTAGTAGGCTGCTCTTACTGTATCTCTCTTGGTGCTCAGGCACATACTCAGGTCTCCTTCTTCCAATTCCACATTCATCTTCTCCAATCTTGGGGCAGCTAAAGGAAGTGCAATGCGAAGATGAAACTTGTTGGTGTCAGGAAGGAAATGTTAAAATCCACATTACAACATTGGCTACAGCAATAACATCACCAGAATCAGCAACATTAGACCAGTGACCCTAATGAATAGTAAAGGAATCACAGAAAATCCTGGGATCTAGGGCTGACAAGAATAGAAGTAAGGTTGGGAGATAGTGCCATGTTTGCAGAAAACCTCAGAGGGTGCAGATGCCAGATATTTCTCAGACTAATTAAATATAAAATTTTCAACTCAGTTTGAATAGAGTTGAAAATGATGCACACCTCTTCAATCCCAGAAGAGAACGGAGGGATTGGATGGGAAGAAGCAGATGAACACCTGAAGAAGCTGGAATATAATACGTGATCACTGCAGTTCCCCCAAGCCAGAGAGGGAATGTCTTGTTTGGAAACCAAGTCAAAGATCCCCAAAGAAAACCATCATCATAGTTTCTTGATCCACAATGGAGAACAGGGAGAAAGAGTTGCTCAACACCGACGGTCTCTGTTAGTGATGTGAGTCACTCTAGCGGGTCTTCACTGGGCAGTAAGCAGCAGGATGTCTGTCTTCTCCTGTGGTGATAACAACCCTCTAACCAGACAAGTGTAGAGAGCAGTGTGGCCTTCACATGGTCGCATCCATGCTCCTCATGCTCTCTGTACACTCTTGCTGTGGGAAGCTTCCACCTGTCCAGGCAGCTGGGGAGAGGGCCGAGGAAAGTGTGCACTTTTCCTTTATAGGGCACTCTAATAGCAAAGGGTGATGGGAAGTGACCTCCACCCCAGTAATGTTGCAGATATAAATTGATATATTCAAATCAACCACTTTGTATGATGTCATTGTGTAATATTATCATAATTTCATTTAAATTATAACCAAATTACCCGTGCAAAGATTATAAAAATAATTTATATCCGTTATGGCATACAGTCAAATATCTTCTCTAGCCTCAATACCCATTCTTCCTTCTTCAGAACTGTTTTCATTGGCAGATTCGATTGGGTACACATTTCTATTTGTAAACACATGCATTCTCTAGTTTCATCCATCCAACACCCTATCACATATGAGAAAATTATTGGAGAAGAGGTTAAGAATATAAATAAAATTTCTAACTTCTTAAAATACTTGAGATTAGAAGTGTATCATCTAATTATGAAAAGATCATTTCTGATTTAAAATTAAAAGGGAAATTGGAGTTAAGTAGAAAGCAGGCCACTGTAGTTCAATGGATGTTAAACTTGAATCCACATCAGAATCAGGTGAAGAAACTGAAAAAAATATAAATGGTTGAAGTACCTCAAAAGAAAATGCTACAAAAATGGGAAGCATTATTTTTAAATGGTGATTTGTAAAATACTTACCCAGAATGTAATGGATTGAAGAACCAGTGAAGACAACCAGGATAATTTGAAATAAGTGGAAAGCCCATCTGTACATAAATTAAGAGAAATACTGAGTTCTGATGCATAAATTAGTGGTAACAAATTGAACACAAATGAGTGTGGAAGAAGATGTGGGAGGAGCAGATCTCAGAACAAACTGCAAATGCACTTTTCCAAGAGGAGAAAGGCATCCTGAATTGCACAGTCACAGCTCCTTCATTAAAATATTGGCAACAAGTTTCACAGCCTGGAGGTGGAGATTCTTTGGAGATTCACATTCATTACATTCACAGGATTTATATCCAGTATGAATGTTATAATGTCTAATGAGATACTGCCTCTGGCTTAAGGCTATTCCACATTACTTACATATATAGTGTTTCCCTCCACCATGAATTTTCTCATGGTCAGTGAGATTTGATTTGCTACTGAAGGCTTTCTTACATTCCTTACATATATAGGGTTTCTATCCAGCTTGTGTTCTCTGTTGTGTACTGAGGCCTGATTTCTGAATGAAAGCTTTCTCACATCCAACACATTCATAGGGTTTCTCTCCAATATGTATTCTCAGATGGTTAATGAGGTTTTCATTTTGGTTGTAGGTTTTTCCACATACATTGAATATAGAGGGTTTTTCTCCAGAATGAATGCCCTGATGTTTAATGAACTGTTGCTTTTCAATGCAGGCTTTTCCGCATTTTTTACATTCATTTTGTTTCTCTCCCTATGAGTATTTCATGTTCTGTGATATATGATTTGTACCTGAAGGCTTTTTCACATGCCTTACAGGCATATGGTTTCTTTGCAGTAGGAAATCTCTTGAATCTGAGATTTGATATTTGAATTAAAGCTTTCCCACATATGTATGATTTCTATTCAGTAATAATTTTCTGATTCATAAAGAGGTTTTCTGTCAGGTTGAAAATTTTCCCATATTTATTACATTTCTATACTTGTTTCTTTGTATGACATTTAAAATAAAGTGAAAAAATGACTGTAAAAAGAGATTACATTCAGGACAATCATACGGTTTCTCTCTAGTTTGAATTTTCTCATATTCCATGAGGTTTTATTTCAGATGGAAGCATTCCCATGTACATTACAATACTAACTAATGTATGAATATTTCATGCTCAATGAGATTTAATGCCTGGCTGAAGCATTTCCAATATTCCTTTCATAAACAGGGTTTTACTCCTGTATGTTTCTTTGATGTGGCTCTAACTTTCTCAAATTTATGAAATCCCAAATTGTTTCTCTAAAGTATTAATTCTCAGGTATCTCATGAGGTTGAATTTCCAAGAAAACTTCACACTCATTACACTTAAAGGGAAGGACTACCATGTGGTGCAAACAGGTAAAATTCATTGCCTTCATTCTTTTCTCCTCACATACATTCCCTCATGCTTAGGTAAGCATGATGGAAATTCATTTAAGATGAAGTTACACTTATGGAAGTGTTATATTAAGGAAACAATGCTTCCAGTCAGAGAAAATATTTAGCCAACTTTTAAAAATCTCCTCCTTCATCTTAAGTCTGTACTTTTGTGGAAGTGGATATAGCTTCACTCAAAAGCTTTTTGTTATGTGACTTTTTATGCTTCTTAGTGTCCTATGCTTCTTCAGAATTTGGTGCAGGAAAAGTAGGTTTTATAGGGACATTTATAGCATTGAATATGTTCAATAGAAAAGAAGAAAGATCCAATATCAATCATCTAAGGGTCCAATTTGGGAAGTGCAACAATATCTCCTTTTTATTTGTTCTTTCATTCATGGTTCTTCTTGCTTCAAATAAGCATCACATCCAGTTTGGTGACTTCATAAGTAGGAAATGGGGAAGTAAGAGAGCACTTGATTTATCTTGGGGACAAAATAACAGCACACAAATCAACCCTGGAACCTTCAGACTTCTGAAGGATAAGAAAGGTGCAGCTTCCAAAGATGCTTGAGTAAGGTGGCCCCAGAACAAAGGCCAATATGGCAACCCAGGAAATCCTGAACACTTTGTTTTGGACTGATGATTTTTGTTCAATTTTTTTCTTCTATTTTTTTTTGGATGAGATACACTATTTAATATTCTTTAAAGTTTACCTGGGAAATGATATCACTTTTGCTTGCCTTTCCAAATCTGCACTTATTATTTATTATTGACTGGCCACATAACATATTTTAAAGCATTTTATATCCTGTATTAGTCAGCCAAAGGTGTGCTAATGCAAAATACCAGAAATCTCTTGGTCTTTATAAAAGGTATTTATTTGGGATAGAAACTTACAGTTACCAGGCCATAAAGCATAAGTTTCTTCCTTCCCCAAAGTACTTTACCCCATCTTGGAGCAAGACAGCTGATGACATTTGCCAGGGTTCAGGTTTCTTGGGTTCCCCTCTTCCCACAGCTGCATTTCTCTCTGGGCTCAGCTCCTCTGTTTCCTCCACAAGGTCAACTGTAGATTATGAAGCTCTCTAAGCTTTGCTTCTCACAAAAGGCCATCTATGGACTGTCAAGTGAAATGCCTGTCTCTTTTCCCTGGGGCCTTCTCTCCTTGCTCATCAGAGCTCCAACATCAAAACTACTCCAGTTCTGTCCTTTGCTATGTCTTTTTATGTTTGAGACCCCAACCACCAAGGGGAGGGCTCAATGCCCTACCGACTGTGGCCAAGTCAACCCCCTTATCATATCTTTATCATGCCCAGATTAACAAACCATCTTACAAGCATAATCCAATATCTATTTATGGAATATATAATGATATCAAACTGCTACATATCCATCCCATTTTATGCTACACATTATTTTATGGTGTATTTTAACACTTTATTGATGTCCTAGGCCACGTATATCACTATTATTTGATCCATTCAATAGTCCTTAAGATATATGTGTTTAATTAACAGATATTGTTCTTTAATCCATCCTGAACTTTGAACATTCTGAGATTATTTTCTTTTTGCCTGAAGAATATTTCTTTTAAAGTGAGTTGCTGCTAGCAAACATATTAGTTTACTTTTTGTTGTTGATCTGTTTATTTTTTTAAAACTATTTGTACATTTAATAATTGAAAATATGAACAAAAACTAAAATTAAACAAAGATGAATAAATATATACATTGCTCAATTAACTGTAATTGATGCATATAATTTTTTTTTCATTTTGGATCAATCAAGATGTTACACAATATATTTGGTTCATAGTAATGCATTCATACAATATTTGCCCTTTGGTGCCTGGCTTGCTTCCCTCAACATAATATCCTCCAGGTTCACCCATGTTGCCATTGTTTTATGACTTCATTTCTTCTTGCACCTGCATAATATTCCATCATGTGAATAGACCACAGTTTGTTTATCCATTCATCTGTTGATGGACAGCTGGGTTGTTTCCAAATTTTGGCAATGAACATTGGTGTGCAGATGTCTGTTCTTTTCACTGCTCTCAGTTCTTCTGGGTATATATCAGTAGTGGTATTGCAGGGTCGCGTAGCATGTCTATGTTCAACTTCTTTGGGAACTGCCAAACAGTCCTCGATATCATTCTGCATTCCCACCAACAGTGAAAGTGTCCTACCTCTCGACATCCTCTCCAACTCTTGTAGTTCTCTGTGCCTTTAATAGTGGCCATTCTGATAGGTGTAAAATGATATCTCATTGTAGTTTTGATTTGCATTTCCCTAATCATGAGTGATATTGAGCATTTCTTCATGTGTTTTTTTGCCACTTGTATTTCTTCTTTAGAGAAATATCTATCCAAGTCTTTTACCCATTTTTTAATTGGGTCATTTGTGTTTTTATTGTTGAGTTGTAACTTCTCTACATAAATCCTGGATATTAAACCCTTATCAGATATGTGATTTCCAAATAATATTTTCCCATTAAGTTGGCTGCATTTTCACCTTTATGACAAAGTCCTTTGAGGTGCAAAAGTGTTTAATTTTGAGGAGGTCCCATTTATCTATTTTTTTCTTTTCTTGCACATGCTTTGGGTGTAAGGTCCAAGAAACCACCACCTACTACAAGGTCTTGAAGAAGTTTCCCTACATTGTCTTCTAGTAGTTTTATGATCCTGGATTTATATTTAGATCTTTGATCCATTTTGAGTTGATTCTTGTATAGGGGGTGAGATAGGGGTTATCATTCATTCTTTTGGTTATAGATGTCCAGGTCTCCCAATACCATTTGTTGAAAAGACTGTTTTTCCCCATTAGCATGGGCTTGGTGGGTTTGTCAAAAACCAGTTGACAGTATAGGTGAGGGTATATTTCTAGGTTCTCAATTCTATTCCATGGATCAATGTGTCTATCTTTATGCCTGTAACATACTGGTTTGACCACTGTAGCTTTGTAATATTTTTCAAGATCAGGCAGTGAAATTCCTACCACATTGCTCTTCTTTTTTAGATTGCTCTTGGCTATTCGGGTGCACTTAAACTTCCAGATGAATTTGGTAATTGCCTTCTCTAATTCTGTAAAGTAGGCTGTTGGGATTTTGATTGGTATTGCATGGAATCTGTAATCAGTTTGGACAAGATTGACATCATCATGATATTTATTCTTACAATCCATGAACACTGAAGGTCTTGCCATTTGTTTAGGTCTTTTTTCATTTCTTTCAGCACTGTTTTGAAGGTTTCTGCATATAAGTCCTGTACTTCTTTGGTTAAATTAACTCCTAGGTATTTGAGTCTTTTGTTGCTATTGAAAATGGAATTTTCCTCCTGATTTCCTCCTCATGTTGTTCAGGAATAGTCTACAAAAACGTTACTGATTTTTGCGTTTTGATCTTGTATCCTGCCACTTTGCTGAACTCATTTATTAGTTCAAGTAGCTTTGTCGTGGATACTTCAGGATTTTCTAAGTACATGGTCATGACATCTGAAAACAGTGAGAATTTTACTTCCTCTTTTCCTATTTGGATGCCTTTAATTTATTTGTTTCTTCTAATTGCCCTAGCTAGAACTTCTAGTACAATGTTGAATAACAATGTTGACAGTTGGCATCCTTGTCTTGCTCCCGATCTTAGAGGGAAAGCTTTCAACCTTTCCCCATTGAATATGATGGTGGCTTTGGATTTTTCATATATGCCTTTTATCATATTGAGGAATTTTCCTTTTATTTCTATCTTTTGAAGTATTTTTATCCAAAATGGATTTTGGATTTTGTCAATTGACTTTTCTGCATCTATTGAGATGGTCATGTGGTTTTATTCCTTCAATTTGTTAATGTGGTGTATTACATTGATTGATTTTCTTATGTCAAACCAGCTTTGCATACCAGGAATAAATCCCACTTGGTCGTGATGTATGTCTTTTGACATGCTGTTGGATTCTATTTGCAAGTATTTTGTTGAGAATTTTTTGCGTCTATGTTCCTTAGAGAGATTGGACTATAATTTTCTCTTCTTGTGCAATGATTATCTGGCTTCGGTATTAGGGTGATATTGGCTTCATAAAATGTTTTAGGTAATTTTCCCTCTTCTTCAATTTTTTGGAAGAGTTCAAACAGGATTGGTGTTGATTCTTTTGAAATGCTTTGTAGAATTCACCTGTGAAGCCATCTGGTCCTGGACATTTCTTTGCTGGGAGATTTTTGATGACAGATTCTATCTCCAAATTTGTGATTGGTTTGTTAAGTTATTGTATTTCTTGTAGCCTCTCTGTAGGTTAGTTATGTGGTTCTAGAAATTTGTCCATTTCATCTAGGTTGTCTATTTTGTTGGCATATAGTTTCTCTTAATATCCTCTTATGATTCTTTTTATTTCTGTGAGGTCATTTGTAAGTTAACCCCTTTCATTTCTGACTGTGTATATTTGCATCTTCTCTCTTTTTTTCTTTGTTAGTCTAGCTATGGGTTTTTCAATTTCATTGATCTTCTCAAAGAACCAGCTTTTGGTTTTGTTGATTTTCTCTATTGATTTTCTGTACTCAATTGCATTTATTTTTGCTCTAATCTTTATTATTTCTTTCCTTCTGCTTGCTTTGGGATTTGTCTGCTGTTCTTTTTCTAGTTTCTCCAGTTGTTCAGTTAAATCTTTGAGTTTAACTCTTTCTTGTTTTTTAAAATAGGCTTTTAGGGCTATAAATTTCCCTCTAAAGACAGCCTTTGCTGTATCCCATAAGTCTTGATACATTGTATTCTCATTTTCATTTGTCTTAATATATTTATTGATTTCATTTGCAATTTCTTGTTTGACCCAACAAACATTTAGTAGTGTGTTGTTATGTGTCCACACACTTGCAAATTTATTTCTTTCCTGTCTGTTATTGATTTCTAGCTTCATTCCATTATGATCTGAGAAGGTGCTTTATATAATTTCCATGCTTTTATATTTATTGAGAGTTGAATTGTGACCTCACATGTGGTCTATCCTGGAGAAAAATCCATGGGCACTTGAGAAGAATGTATAGCCCACTGAGATTGGATGCAGTGTTCTGTATATGTCAGTTAGGTCTAACTTGTTTATCATATTGTTCAAATTCTCTGTTTCTTTGTTGATCTTCTGTCTAGTTGTTCTATCTAATGATGTGAGAGGGGTGTTGAAGTCTCCAATGATTATTGTAGAAATGTCCATTTCTCCCTTCAGTTTTGCCAGAGTTTGTCTCACATATTTTGTGGGACTCTGGTTAGGTGCATAGATATTTATGACTGTTATATATTCCTGGAGGATCACCCTTTTTATTAATATATAATGGCCTTCTGTATCTCTTATCACTTTTTGCATTTAAAGACTGTTTTGCCTGATATTAGTATAGCTACCCCTGCTATTTTCTGTTTATTATTCACATGGAGTATCTTTTTCCAACCTTTTACTTTCAGCTGATTTTTTCCCTCGGTCTGAGGTGAGGTTATTGTAAACAGCATATGGATGGCTCATGTTTTTGATCCATTCTGTCAGCCTGTATCTTTTGATTGGGGAATTTAATTCATTCACATTCAGTGATATTATTGAAAATGTACTATATATTTCCTCCATTGTATTCTTGCTTTTCATACACCATTTTGTTTTTGTCTCTCTTTTTACTCTTTTGGTTATCATTTGTGCTTTACTTTCTTCTATACTCTCCTCCAAGCCTCTCTCTCCTGTCTTTTTCTTTCAGTTTCTAAGGCTTCTTTTAATATTTCCAGCAAAGTTGGATTCTTTTTTGCAAACTCTTAGTTTCTGTTTCTTTGTGAATATTTTATACTCACCTTCATATTTGAAGGACAGTTTTTCTGGATAAAGATTCTTGGCTGGCAGTTTTTTCTTTCAGTTTCCTTATTGTATCATACCACTGTCTTCTCCTGTCCATGGTTTCTGAAGAGAAATCTGCACTGTCTTACTGGACATCCTTTGTATGTGATCATTTGCTTCCATCTTGCTGCTCTGAGATTTTTCTCTTTATCTTTTACATTTGACATTCTGATTAGTAAGTGTCTTGGCATAGGTCTATTTGGATTTATTCACATTGGGGTACACTGTACTTCTTGGATATGTAACTTCCTTTCTTTTGTGAGAGTTGGGAATTTTCACCTATTATTTCCTCCAATACACTTTCTGCCCTTTTTCCTTTGTCTTCCCCTTCTGGAACTCCCATGACACATATGTTGTTGTGTTTTGTGTTGTCATTCAACTCTCTGAGCCCCTGCTCAATTTTTTCCATTCTTTTCTCTCTCTGTTCTTTTTTCTCTTCAATTTTACCATATCTGTCTTTGGTATCACTTATTCTTTCTTCTATCATTTCGAGTCTGCTGTTTTATACTTCACCTATAGTGTCTTTCATTCCTATGAACTCTGTTACTTTACTGTTCAGGATATCAAATTCTTCTTTGCATTTGCTCAATGTCTTCTTGATGTCATTTATCTCTTTGACTATATTTTCTTTCAACTCATTAATTTGATTTTGGAAATTTGTGCTCATCTCATTGATTAGTTCTCTCAAATTCTGCAGCTCTTCTGTTACTTTGATGTATGCCTTTTCTTGAGCCATGTCTTCTATTTCCTTAGTATGGCTCATAATTTTTCCTGTTGTTTAGGCACATGGTTAGGTTGTATTTTACTTAGATGCTCTATCTCTTTATCTTTAATAGGGTTTTAGTGGCAGGAGGCTATGAGTTACCACAGCTCTTTGATTTTTGGCACAACCTTGATTGTTAGGATTATCCTGCTGTTTGTTCAAAACTGGGCACTGGACCCAGTTATTGATGGTAGGTTCATTTCCTGGGCCCTTGGGCAGGGAGGCTATAGAAGCCAGGAAAATCCTCTCATACTTATTATTTTTATTATGTGCACTTCTTTGGTCTGCCAGGAGACGGCACTCATTGGCCGCTCTCAATTCAATGCCTGGTCGGAGTGTAATTGTTTTGACACAGTTCAGATCAATGTGGTAGAGCTTCCTGTCTGGGGGCTAGGAGCCTTGTAATTCAAACTTTATGAGACAGTTCTCCAGTCTTCTCTGTTAGCCCCTTCCCTTTTCCCAGCTAAGAAATATTTACTCTCCCCTCTGAATCCTCAACAATCTGTCCCTGTTAGTATCAGAGGAGATTGTGAGGTTTGTATATCTTTAGCCCTTTGCAGGCTCCAAGGCAAACAATGGTGCAGCCCCACCCAGCCTGAAAGGGCTCACTGGACAGGGCAGACCAAACTTGTGAGTCAAAAGCAGGGTCAACCCCAGGCTCTCTCTCCCCTCTCCTGTGGAGCCCTCAACAATTATCCAGGCTAGAAGAGAGGGAGGTTGTGAGGGTCAGTTTTCTCCAGTCCTTCCTAGGGTCCCAGGGCAAACCGCTGTGTGTAAGGCTTCATGTTGCTCTACAGCCCAAAGTTGCATGTCAGAACCTGAGTCAGCCTAAGTCTGTGGGTCTTTCTCTCCCCTTTCTGGAGTGGTAGATCCCTGGAGCCCCCTTTGTCTGTAGTCACAATCCCAGAGGCCCGAGAATTCTAAAGAGTGTGGGGGAGGGTGCTGGCAGCAGCAGCTGCTGCTGGTTCCAACTCACGGTTCTGGTTCTGTTGTTGAGAGTTCCCTGTTTTGTCCCACTCTCCTCTGCGTGATGTGCAGACTGCACCTGCTGTCGTAAACCATAGACAATCTATTTTGGGGTGGTGTCACCCTGTTCTCTAGCTATTTTTCTGGAGAAGAGATTCCTGTGTCTTACTAGTCTGCCAACTTCCTGGAAGTAGTGACTTTATTTGATTTTACTCATCTGTAACAGTATGTATTTCACTTCTTCCTAAAGGATTGAGATGAATTAAATCTCAGGCCCTCAATGATCTCCACTGTTTTTGAAAGCACCTTTAGGGTTGAATTTCTCCATTCTGTTGTAATGTAATCAGTTCTTTGGAGAAGTAATTAGGGGCTTTCAGTTTTAGCACCTCCGTCCTGCCCTGCCACAACCCAGGAAAAGTCTGTGCGCTATGGATCTGGGGATGGGAATAATGGCACACTTCTCAAGTTACACACCTGATTTTGGAGCTAAGATTTGGTGGCAAAAGCACAGTATATTAAGTTCATCTTGGGACCATTCTAGAGACCAGTGTATTGCTGGTCAGCACATGTATTTGCTCAATGATGGCCACAGCCAAAGTATAGCCACTGCTTCATGAGTTCCCATTTCTCCTGGATTTAGGAGACTCCTCCTCATCCCTGTGCCCTGGGTTAATGCCCTCATTTTAGTCTTGTGTGGATCTTGGAAATGTATGTTCTTATGGATCCTTTGCTGTGTGTGTAAGCCTTTTGTATGTAGGACATTTTGGTTAGATTCAGATAAGGGATTTTTGATTAGGTCATTTTTTGTTAGATTGCTTAATTTAGTTAAGGGCCTCTGATAAGATTTCAGGCACCAGGATGGACCTCAATCATTGTGTTGAAGTCTTACATACACGGAACACAAAGAGAAAGATTGCTGCCATATTTACCCGGCCATGTGGGAGAGAGCTCCAGGATCTACACCTATGGAGAGACACAGAAACCCTGAGTGGGTGAGGGAGAGGCCAGAGGCTAGCATCATGGAGCAGGTTGAAACTGAAGACATCCAGGCAAGAGGAGAAGGGAGAGACATGAGCAATTGTATCTGATGGCCCATTGCTGAGCTCAGAGAGAAATTGAGTTTGGAAGAAAAAGCAAAGGGAGACAGGCAAGCCCAACAATTTGCCTTGGCAGGCATCCAGGGGTAGCTGACCCTTGCTAAAACAGCATTTTTGATCTTGCCTTGATTTGGACATCTTGACAGCCTCAAAACTGTAAGCTTTAATGCTAGTAAATTCCAAATAAAGCCAACCTATTTCTGGTATTTTGCATTGACAGAACTTGGCAAACACAACAGTTAGGGACACAGTGTTGGAGAGCTGCCCTGTTCTCATATGGCAGAGTGATGCTGCTGCACAGTGAATTTACCTGTAAAATGTGGGTGTCTCCAGACTAGGCAGGAATGAGAAATGATAAGCCACAGGAGGAAGTGATCTTCACCAGCAAACCCTACAAGACAGGGAGTCAGACAGGGAATTCACATTGTTTGGGGACTAATCTAAAGTCACAGATGCCCGAGTATGATGTTCCTGCCTCAGATAGTGGTTGGCCTGCTGGGCAGGGGCAGATAAAAGCATGGGACCTGGAATCAGGTGCAGCAGAGGAGTCAGGGCACAGACAGTTAACTTTCTGATCCTGCTCCTTTTGCACTTACCTCCTTCCCTTGGCCTCCAGTGTTGACCTTCTGAGGAAGCTGCTCTTACTGTACCCCTCCTGGGTCCCAGGCACAGATTCAGATCTCCTGCTTCTCCAATCTTGGGAAGCTAAATAAAGAGCAATACCAAGATGAAAACTGTTGGTGCCAGGAAGAAAATGTCAAAATTCACATTACAGCATTGGGTACAGCAATGACATCAACAGAATGAGCAAGATTAGGCCAATGACCTTAATAAATAGTAAGGGAATCCCAGAAAGTCCTGGGACCTAGGTCAGACAAGAATAGAAGTATGGTTGTGAGATAGTGCCATGTTTGCTGAAAACTTCAGAGGGTACAGATACCAGATATTTCTCAGACTAATTAAATATAAAATTTTCAACACATTTTGAGCAGTGTTGAAAATGATGCAGACCTCTTTAATCCCAGAAGAGAATGGAGGGTTTGGATGGGAAGAAGCTGATGAACAGCTGAAGAAGCAGGAATGTAACAAGTGTTCACTGCAGTTCTCCAAGCCAGAAAAGGACTTTTCTGTTTGGGAACCAAATTCTTAGAGCCCCAATGAAAACCATCATTATAGGTTGTGGATGCACAAAGGAGGACCGGGAGGAAGCTCTGCTCAGAACTCACAGCCTCAGTTAGTGATGTGAGTCACTCTAGCAGGTATTCACTCTGGAGTAAGCCACAGGAAGTCCACCTTCTCCTGTGGTGTTAACAGCCCTTTAACTACAGAAACTACTTTAACTACTGTAGAAAGCAGTGTCACCTTCACATGGTCATGTCCATGCTCCTTATGGTCCATGCCCACTCTTGCTGAGTGAGGCCTCCACTGATCCAGGCACCTTGGGAGGGGGCCGGTGTGCATGAACACTTTTCCTTTATAGGTGGCTGTATTTGCAAAAGGTGAGGGGAAGTGTCTGCCCAGTAATGTTGCAGATACCAATCAATATCTTTAAATGAACCACTATGTATGATTTCATTTTGTACTATTTTCATAATTTCTTTTAAATTATAACCAAATTAGCTGTGCAAAGATTATAAAAAAATATTTAAGTCTGTTATGGCAAACAGCAAACTATTTTCTCTAGCCTCAAACCCCATTTCTCTTTTCTCAGAATTATCTGCATTGGCAGATTCTTTGTGTACACATTACTGTTTGTAAATACATGCATTCTCTAGTTTCATCCATCCCACACCCTATCACATATGAGAAAATAGTATAACTTAAGAATATAAATAAGTTTTCTAACTTCTTAAAATACTTGAGATTAGAAATATATCCTCCAATTATGAGAGGATCATTTCTGATTGAAAATAATAAGGAAAATTGGAGTTAAGTAGAAAGCAGGCCACTGTAGTTCTGTGGCTGTTAAACTTGAATCCACATCACAATCAGCAGAAGAAACTGAAAAAAATATAAGTGGTTGGGATGCCTTAGAATAAAATGCTATAATAGTGGGTTGCATTGTTTTTAAAATGATAATTTTTAAAATGCTTACCTGGAATGTAATGGACTGAAGAATCAGTGAAAACAACCAGGTCAATTTGAAATAAGTGGAAAGCCCATCTCTACATAAACTAAGAGAAATCTTGAGTTCTGTTGCATAAATTAGGGGTAACAAATTGAACACAGATGAGTGTGGAAGAAGATGTGGGAGAAGCAGATCTCAGAACAAACTGCAAGTGCACTTTTCCAGAGGACAAAGACATCCTGAATTACACATTCACAGCTGCTTCCTTAAAAGATTGGGAACAAGTTGTTCAGCCTGGATGTGGACATTCTTTGGAGATTCACATTCATTACATTCACAGGGTTTCTCTCCAGTATGAATTTTGTAATGTTTAATGAGATACTGCCTCTGGCTGAAGGCTATTTCACATTCCTTACATATATAGGGTTTCCCTCCACTATGAATTTTCTCATGGTCAGTGAGAATTGATTTGCTAATGAAGGCTTTCCTGCAGTCCTTACACATATAGGGTTTCTCTCCAGGTTATCTTCTCTGGTGTATTAGTCAGCCAAAGGGGTGCTAATGTGAAATACCAAAAATGGGTTAGTCTTTAAAAAGGTATTTATTTGGGGTAGAAGTCCACAGATACCAGCCATAAAGCATTAAATTTCTTCTTACCAAATTTCATTGTGATGTGTTGAAGCAAGACAACTGCTGATGTTTGCCAGGGTTCAGGCTTCTTGTGTCCCTCTCTCCCCGGGACTGAATTTCTCTCTGGGCCTAGCTGTTCTGGTTCCTCCACAAGGTCAGCTGTAGACTATCAGGCAAACGGCTCACTTCTCTTCTTCTGGGGCCTTTTCTCCAACATCAAAACTGCTTCTCAAAAACAACTGCTTCAACTGTCCTTTGCCATGCCTTTTATATTTAATTCCCCCACCCAATAAGGGTTGGGTCTCAATGCCCTACTGACGTGGCCCAGTCAATGCCCCAATCTTGCCCAGATTAACAGAAGAGTTTACATGTATAATCAAATTGTATTTTTGTAATTCATAATTACATCAAATTCCCCAATGATTACAACTGGTGTTTAATGAGGCTTGATTTCTGAATGAAAGTTTTCCTACACCCATCACATTCATAGGGTTTCTCTCCAGTATGTATTCTCAGGTGGTTAATGAGGTTTTCTATCTGGTTGAGGGCTTTTCAACATTCATTGCATATAGAGGGTTTTTCTCCAGAATGAATGCTCTGATGTTTAATGAACTATTGCTTTTGGCTGAAGGCTTTACTGCATTCTTTACATTGATTTTTAATTCTGTCCACTATGGCTTTTTTCATGTTCTGTGAGATATGATTTGTACCTAAAGGCATTTTCACATGCCTTACATGCATATGGTTTCTTTGCAGTAGGAAAGCTCTGATATTTGAGATTTGACATTTGAGTTAAAGCTTTCCCACATATATATGTTTTCTCTTCAGTAAGAATTTTCTGATGAATAAAGAGGTTTTCTGTCAGGTTGGTATCTTTGTTCCCTGTATGGCTTTTAAAATGAGGAGTAAACAATGACTGTAAAGATCAGCCTACAATCAGGACATTCATATGGTTTCTCTCTAGTTTGAATTTTTTTTTTATGCTTACAAAAATGTTATTTATATATATATATATATATACA
Organism: Tolypeutes matacus; assembly: GCA_026826555.1. Classification (NCBI taxonomy): domain Eukaryota; kingdom Metazoa; phylum Chordata; class Mammalia; order Cingulata; family Chlamyphoridae; genus Tolypeutes; species Tolypeutes matacus. The sequence goes on along the minus strand of JAKSZT010054075.1, from coordinate 413,433 downwards.
CATAAATTTTAAGAGGTGCTTAGATTACCCAAAATATTACACGGAACCCACTGGGATTCCCATGTTGCCCACCCCCCACACCTTCCACCACATCCCACACAAACATCTCCAAGTGTGGCCCACCACCCTCAATGAACTTACACATCCTGGAGCCTTGCCACCAACCATAGACCATAGTTCATACTGTAGACACACTCTCTCCCACTCAGTTCTGAGTGGTGTGTGCTGATTTAAAATGGCCTACATCCGTGAATTTTATTATATAACATGATGTTTTGTTTCATATGGAAGCATTCCCATGATCATTACAATATTATCTAATGTATGAATATTTCATACTCAATGAGATTTAATGCCTGGCTGAAGCATTTCCAATATTCCTTACATACATAAGATTTTACTCCTGCATATTTGATGTGACTCTAACTTTCCCAAATTCATGAAACCCAAAATGGTTTCTCTGAAGGTTTAATTCTCAGGTATCTCAAGAGGTTGAATTTCCAAGAAATCTTCACAATCATTACACTTCAACAGGAGGACTACCATGTGGGGCAAACTGGCAAAACTCATTGTTTTCATTCTTTTTTCCTTACATAGATAGATCCCTCATGCTTAGGTAAACATGATGCAAATTCCTTCAAAGTGAAATTACATTCATGGAAGCGTTATTTTGAAGAAACAATGATTGCAGTCAGAGAAAACATTTTCCCAACTTTCTTACACTCCCTGCCTTCATTTTATGTCTTGACTCTTGTGGAAGTGGATATAGCTTCACTCACAAGCATTTTCTTATGTGGTTCTTTCTGCTTTTTAATGTCCTATGCTTATTCATAGTTTGTGGGGTGCAGAAAAAGCAGTGCTTACACGGTAATTCATATCATTGTATGCATTCATTAGAAAAGAGGAAAGATCCAAAAACAGTTATCTGAGTGTCCAATTTAGGAAGCAAAAAATATCTCCTTCTTATTTGTTCTATTATTCATGTCTCTTCTTGCTTCAAATGAGCATCACATCCTGATTGGTGACTTCATAACAAGGAAATGGGGAAGGGATACAGAACTTTATTTATGATGGGGGAAAAACAACACCTCATTAATCAACCTTGGAACCTTCAGGCTTCTGAAGTATAAGAAAGTTGCCATTTCCAAAGATGCACAAGTAAGGTGGCACCAGTAAAAAGACCTAAATGACAACCCAGGAAATCCTGAATACTTTGTTTTGGAGTGACTATTTTTGTTCATTATTTTTTCTTCTATTTATTTGGATGAGATGCACTATTTAATATTCTTTAAAGTTTCCCAGGGAAATTTTATCACTTTTGCTTACCTTTCCAAATCTGCACGTATTATTTGTTATTGACTTGCCAAATAAGGTATTTTAAAACATTTATATCCTGTATTAGTCATCCAAAGAGGTGTTGTTGCAAAATGCCAGGAATCCGTGGGTCTTTATAAAGGGTCTTTATTTGGGGTAGTTGTTTACAGTTACCAGGCCATAAAGCATAAGTTTCTTCCTTCCCCAAAGTCTATTACCCCATCTTGAAGCAAGACAGTTGCTGACATTTGCCAGGGTTCAGGCTTCTTGGGTTCCACTCTTCACAGGCCTACATTTCTCTCTGGGCTCAGCTCTTCTGGTTCCTCCAGAAGGTCAGGTGTAGACTATGATGCTTTCTAAGCTTTGTTCTCACCACAAGTCCAGCTGTGAACGGTGAGGTGAATGGCTTGTCTCTTTTCCCCGGGTCTTTCTGTCTTGCTCATCAGAACTCCAACATGAAAAACTACTCTAGCTCTGTCCTTTGCCATGTCTTTTTATGTTTGATTCCCCAGCCATGAAAGAGCATGACTCAATGGCCTTTCTTTCTGAAGGATTGAGATGAATTAAATCTCAGGCCCTCTATGATTTCCACTGTTTTTTGAGAGCACACTTAGGGTTTAATTTCTGCATTGTGTTGTAAATGTAATCAGTTCTTTGGAGGAGAAATTAGGGATTTTCAGTTTTACAGCCTGCTTCCTGCCACCCCACAACACAGGCAAAATCTATGTGCTCTGGCTCTGGGGATGGGAATGATAGCACAACTCTCTGAGTTACACACCTGATTTTGGAGCTAAGATTTGGTGGAGAAAGCACAGTATATTGAATTCTTCTTGGGCCCATCCAGGGGCCAGTGCAATGGTGGTCAACACCCCATTTTCTCAATTATGGTCACACCCAAAATACAGCCACTACATCATAAGTTCCCATTTCTCCCAGACTTAGGAAACCCTTGCTGATCCCCATGTCCTTGGTTAATGCCCTCATTTGCATCATGTATGGACCCTGGAATGTATATTCTTTCTAACCCATTGCTGTGTGTAAGCCTTTTGCATGTAGGACATTTTGGTAAGATTCAGATAAGGGACTTTTCAATTAGGTCACTCTTTTTTAGATTCCTTTAGTTTAGTTAAGGCCTCTTATTAGATTTCAGGCACCAGAATGGACCACAATAATTGTGCTGAAGTCCTACATACATGGAACACACAGAGCAAGAGGGCTGCCATATTTACCCTGACATATGGGAGTGGATTCTAGGGTCTCCTGGAGCTGTGGAGAAACACAGAAACCCTGAAAGGCTGAGGGAGATGCCAAAGGCTGGAGTCATGGAGGAGCTTGAAGCTGAATATATCCAGACAAGAGGAGAAGGGAGATGTGTGAGCAATTGTGTCTGGTGGCCCACTGCTGAGCTCAGGGAGAAAGTGAGTTTGGAGGAGAAGACAGAAACAGGCAGGCCCAAAATTTTGTCTTGGCTGAAGTCCAGGAGCAGCAGACCTATGTTAAGACATCATTTTTGATGATGCCGTGATTTGGACATTTTCACAACCTCAGAACTGTAAGTTTTAACCCTAATAAATCCCAATAAAAAGCAACCTATTTCTGGTATTTTCCTATGGCAATGCTTGGCTGAGGACACAGGGTTGGATAGGTGCACTGTTCCCACATGGCAGTGTGATGCTGCTACTCAGTAAATTCACCTGTAAACTCTGCATATCTCCAGACTAGTTGGGAATGAGTACTGGAAAGATGGAGGGGAAATTCTCATGGCCAGCAAGGCCTGCATGACAGGGAGTCAGGCAGGGGAGTCACACGGTTTGGTCACTAGTCTAAAGTAATAGATGCTCCAATATGATGTACCTGCCTCAGGCAGGGTTTGGCCAGTTGGGCAGGGGCAGATAAAAGAATGGGTACTGGGGTAGGCGGTAGTAGAGGAGTAGGGCACAGAGAAAAGACTTCCTGCTCCTGCTCCTTTTGAACTTCCCTCCTTCCCTTGGCCTCAAGCATTGACCCTCTGTGGAGGCTGCTCTTACTCTTCCCCTCCTGGGTCTCAGGCACAGACTCGGGTCTCCTGCTTCCAGTTCTACATTCATTTTCTCCAATCTTGTGGCAACTAAACAAAGTGCAATACCAAGATGAAAACTCTTTGTGACAGGAAGGAAATGTCAAAATTCACATTACAACATTTACTACAGCAATAACATCACCAGAATGAGCAACATTAGTCTAGTGACCCTAATGAATAATACGGGAATCACAGAAAGTCCTGAGGCCTAAGGTTGGCAAGAATAGAAGTGATGTTGAGAGATAGTGCCTTGTTTGCAGAAAACCACAGATTGTGCATATGTGAGATATTTCTCAGACTAATTAAATATAATATTTTCAATACATTTTTAACAGAGTTGAAAATGATGCAGACTTCTTCAATCCCAGAAGTGAATAGAGGGGTTGGATGGGAAGAAGCTGATGAACACCTGAAGAAGCTGGATTGTAACACATATTCACTGCAGTTCCCCCAAGCCAGTGAGGTAGTGTCCTGTTTGGGAACCAAACTCTCAGAGCCCCAATGAAAACAATCATCATAGGTTCTTGATCCACAAGGGAGAACAGGAAGAAAGCCCTGCACTACACTCACAGTCTCAGTTAGTGATGAGTCACTCTAGCAGGTCTTAACTCGGGAGGACACAGCAGAAAGTCCGCCTTCTACTTTGGTGTTTACAGCCCTCTAACAGTACAGGTGTTGAGAGCAGTGTGGCCTTCCCATGGTCACATCCATGCTCCTCATGCTGCATGCTCAGTCTTGCTGAGGGAGGCCTCCCCTGTCTAGACAACTGGGGAGCAGGCCGAGGGTACTAAGCACATTTCCTTTATGGGTGACTGTATTTGCAAAGGATGAAGGGAAGTGTCACCCCCAGTAATGTTGCAGATACAAATTAATATCTTCAAATGAAACACTATGTATGATTTCATTGTGTACTATTTCGATAATTTCATTTAAATTATAACCAAATTATCCATGCAGAGTATAAAAATAATTTATGTCTTTTATGGCAAACAGCCAAATTCCTTCCGTAGCCTCAATCCCCATTCTTCCTTCCTCAGAATTATCTGCATTGGCAGATTCTTTTGTGTACACATTTCTGTTTGAAAATACATGCATATGCTTATATGCATAGGCTTTCTTTTCACTAGGAAACCTTTTGGACCTAAGATTTGACATTTGAATTACAGCTTTCCCACATATATATCAGTTCTCTTCAGTAATAATTTTCTGATGAATAAAGAAGTTTTCTCTTAGGTTGAAAAGTTTCCAACATGTATAACATTTCTATGCTTGTTCCCCTGTATGGCTTTTAAAATGAGGAGTAAAAAATGACTGTAAGAGCAGCCTACATTCAGGAAACTAATATGGTTTCTCTCTACTTTGAATTTTCTTATATTCCTTGAGGTTTTGTTTCTTATGGAAACATTCCTGTGTTCATTACAATACTAACTAATGTATGAATATTTCATGCTCAATGAGATTTAATGCCTGGCTGAAGAATTTCCAATATTCCTTACATATACAGGGTATTACTCTTGCATGTTTATTTGATGTGACTCTAGCTTTCCCAAATTCATGAAATCCCAAATGATTTCTTTGAAGGATTAATTCTCAGGTATCTCATGAATTTCAATTTCCAAGAAAACTTCACACTTATAACACTTAAAGGGGAAGACTACCATGTGGGGCAAACTGGCAAAACTCATTGTCTTCATCCTTTTTCATTACATAGATTCTCTCATGCTTAGGTAAGCATGATGCAAATTCCTTCCAAGTCAAGTTACATTCATAGAAGTGTTATTTTGAGGAAACAATGCTTGTGGTCACAGAAAGGATTTCCCCAAATTTCTTACATTCTCTTCCTTCATCTTAAGTCTGTATTGTTGTGGAAGTGGATATAGCTTCACTCACAAGCCTTTTGTTATGTGGATCTTTCTGCTTCTTAAAGTCCTATGCTTCTTCATAGTTTGTGGGGTGCACCAAAAACAGTGCTTAAAGGGAAATTTATATCATTGAATGCATTCATCAGAAAAGAGGAAAGATCCTGTATCAATCATCTAAGGGTCCAATTTTGGAAGTGCAAAAATATCTCATTTTTATTCTATCATTCATGGCTCTTCTTGCTTCAAGTGAGCATCACATCCAGTTTGGTGACTTCATAACTAGGAAATGGGTAAGTGATACAGTACTTGATTAATGATGGGGACAAAACAACACCCCATAAATCAACCCTGGAACATTCAGGCTTCTGAAGGATAAGAAAGCTACACCTTCCAAAGATGCACGTGTAAGGTGGCCCCAGAACAAAGGCCAAAATCCTGAACACTTTGTTTTGGACTGAATATTTTTATTCATTTTTTCCCCTTCTATTTATTTAGATGAAATGTACTATTTAATTTTCTGTAAAGTTTACCATGGAAATTAAAGCACTTTTGTTTGGCTTCCCAAATCTGCACTTATTATTTGTTATTAACTTGCCAAATTATGTGCTTTTAAACATTTTTTATCATATATTATTCATACAAAGGGGTACTTATGCAAAATACCAGAAATCTCTTGGACTTTATAAAGTGTATTTATTTGTGGTAGAAGCTTCCAGTTACCAGGCCATAAAGCTTAACTTTCTTCCTTAGCAAAATTCTGTTACACTGTCTTGGAGGAAGACAGCTGCCGACATTTGCCAGGGTTCAGGTTTATTGGGTTCCTCTCTTCCCAGGGCTGCGTTTCTCCATGAGTTCAGCTCCTCTGTTTCCTCCTCAAGATCAGCTGTAGACTATGAGGCTCTCTAAGCTTTGCATCTCACCACAAAGCCAGCTGTGAACTGTCAGGTGAATGGTTTGTCTCTTATCCCCAGAGCCTCCTGTCATTGCTAATCAGAACTACAAAATCAAAAACTACTGCATTCTGTCTATTGCCATGTCTTCTTATGTTTGAGACCCCACCCACCAATGTGCGGGTCTCAAACACCCTACCGACTGAGGCCCAATGTCCTAATCAGAACTTAATCATGCCAAGATTAACAGACATTATCCCATAAACATTATTGGAACTCATAACAATATAAAACTGTTACATATCCAGTTATCCATCTCATGCTATATATTATTTTATGGTGTATTTGAACACTTTATTGATGTCGTATGCCACGGATATCATTATTACTTTATTGATTCAATAGGTATTTTGGTTTATGAATTTAATTAACAGATATTGTTCTGCAATCCATCCTGAATCTTGAACTTTCTGAGAATATTTTTTTCTGCCTGAAGAATATTCTTTTACATTTCTTTTAAAGTGAGTTGTTGCTAGCAAACTTTATTAGTTTTTTCTCATCTCTAAAATTATTTATTTCACTTCTTCCTGAAGGATTGAGATGAATTAAACCTCAGGCCCTCTACAATCTCCACTGCTTTTGAGAGCACACTTAGGGTTGAATTTCTCCATTCTGTTGTAAATGTAATCAATTATTTAGAGAAGAAATTAGGGACATTCACTTTTACAGCCATGTTCCTGCCCCCCAGCATAATCTGTGGGTTCTGGCTCTGGTGATGGGTATGATGGCACAGATCTCTGAGTTACACACCTGATTTTGGAGCTATGATTTGGTGGAGAAAGCACAGTATATTGAGTTCTTCCTGGGAAATTTTTGAGATGAGTGCAATGGTGGTCAGCACCCAATTTTGCTCAATGATTGCCACACAAAAAGTACAACCATTGCTTCTTGAGTTCCCATTTCCCCCAGATTTAAGAGACCCATCCTGCTCTCTGTGCCCTGGGTTAATGCCATCATTTGCATCTGGTGTGGATTCCATAGATGTATGTTCTAACTAACCTTTTCTGTGTGTTTTAGAGTTTTTTTGGTAGGACATTTTGGTTAGATTCAGATAAGGGAAGTTTCAATTATGGCAATTTTTGTTAGAATACTTTAGTTTAGTTAAGGGTCTCTGAATAGTTTTCAGGCATCAGAATGGACCACAAGCATTGTGCTGATGTCCTACATACATGGAACAAACAGAGAAAGAGTGCTGCCATGTTTACCCTGCCATGTGGGAGAGAGATCCAGGATCTCTTACAGCTGTGGAGAGACACAGAAAACCTGAGAGGCTGATGGAGAGGACAGAGGTTGGAGTCATGGTGCAGCTTGACACTGAAGACATCCAGGCCAGAGGAGACCAGAGATGTGTGAGCAATTGTGTCTGATGGCACACTGATGAGCTCTGGGAGAAAGTGAGTTTGGAGGAAAAAGAAGAGAGAGACAGGCAGGCCCAACATTTTGCCTTGGCAGGATTCCTGCAGCAGCTGACCCTTGTTAAGACAGCATTTTAGATGATGACTTGATTTGGACATTTTCACAGCCTCAGAACTGTAAGGTTTAAACCTAATAAATCCCAACAAAAGCCAACTTATTTCTGGTATTTTGTATCAGCATCACTGGGGAAACTCTAACAGCTGAGGACACAGGGTTGGAGAGCTGCCCTGTTCCCAAACAGAAGGGTGATACTGCTGCCCAGTGATTTTACCTGTAAGCTGTGGGTATCTCCAGACTAAGCAGGAATGAGAACAGGTAAGATGGAGGGGGAAGTGCCCTTGACCAGTAAGGCCTGCAAGACAGAGTGTCAGGCAGTGTTGTCACAGGGTTGGGGGACTAGTATAAAGCCACAGATGCCCCAGTATGTTGTACCTGCCTCAGGCAGGGTTTGGCCAGGTGGGCAGGGGCAGATAAAAGCATGGGACCATGGGTCTGGTGCAGCAGAAGTATCAGGGAACAGAGCAGATTCTCCCTGCTCCTGCTCATTTTGCCCTTCCCTCTTTCCATTGGCATCCAGCATGGACCCTCTGAGGAGGCTGCTTATACTGTGCCCCTGCTGGGTCTCAGGAACAGACTCAGATCTCCTGGTCCAGTCCTACCTTCACTTTCTCCAATCATTGGGCAGCTATAGAAATAGCAATGCCAAAATGAAACATGTTGGTGTTAGAAAGGAAATGTCAAAATTCACATTACAGCATTGGCTACAGCAATAACAGCACCAGAATGAGAAACATGAGGCCAGTGACCCTAATAAATAGTATGGGAATCCCATAAAGTGTTGGGATTTAGGGCTTACAAGAATAGAAGTGAGGTTGTGAGAAAGTGCAATGTTTCAGAAAACCTCAGAGGGTGTAGATGCCAGATATTTCTTAGACTAAATAAATATTAAAATTTCAACATATTTTTCATACTGTTTGAAACTTACCCACCAAGGGGTGGGGCACAATGTCCTACTGACTGTGGAGCAGTCAATGACCTTACCATAACTTAATCATGGGCTGAATAACAGACCAGTTTACAAGCATAATCCAATATCTATTTCTTGAATTCATAATGATAGCCAACTGCTACATATCCATTTACCTATGTTATGTTATATATTATTTTATGGTGTATTTTAACACTTTATTGATGTCCTAGGCCACGGATATCCTTATTAATTTATCCATTCAGTAGTCATTTAGATATATGAATTAAATTAACAGATATTGTCCTTCAATCAATCTTGAATCTTGAACCTTCTGAGATTATTTTCTTTCCACCTGAAGAATATTCTTTCACATATATTTTAAAGTGAGTTTCTGCTGGCAAACTTTATTAGTTTTTACTCATCGGTAAAAGTATTTATTTCATTTCTTCCTAAAGGATGAGATGAATTAAATCTCAGGCCCTGTACCATCTCCACTGCTTTTGAGAGCACCCTTAGGTTTGAATTTCTCCATTCTGTTGTAAATGTAATCAGTTCTATAGAGAAGAAGGGGCTTTCAGTTTCACAGCCGGATTCCTGCCCACCCCACCCTCCAGGCAAAATCTGTGCACTCTGGTACTGGGGATGGGAATAATGGCACACCTCTCTGAGTTACACACCTGATTTTGGAGCTAAGATTTTGTGGTGGATGCACAGTGTATTGAGTTCTTCTTGGGACCATTCTAGGGACCAGTGCAATGGTGATCAGCCCCTCATTTTGCTCAATGATGGCCACACCCAAAGTACAGACACTGCTTCATGAGTTCCCATTTCTCCCAGACCTAGGAGACCCCTCCTGATCCCTGTGTCCTGGGTTAATGCCCTCGTTTGAGTCTTGTGTAAGCCCCAAAACAGTATCATCTTACTAACCCATTGCTGTCTGTGTAAGTGTTTGTATGAAGGACATTTTGGTTAGATTCAGATAAGGGTCCTTTCGATTAGGTCACCTTTTGTTAGATTGCTTTAGTTAGTTAAGGGCCTCTGATTAGATTTCAGATACCAGGATAGAACACAATCATTGTGCTGAAGTCCTACATACATGGAACACATAGAGGAAGAGTTCTGCCATGTTTACCCTGCCATGTGGGAGAGGGTTCCAGGATCTCCTATAGCTGTGGAGATAAACAGAAATCCTGAAAGGCTAAGGGAGTGGCCAGGGACTGGAGTCATTGATCGCCCTGAATTTAAAGATATAAAGACCAGAGGAGAACGGTTAGGTGTGAGCAATTATGTCTCATGGCCCACTGCTGAGCACAGGGAGAAAGTGAGTTTAGAGAAGGCAGAGACAGGCAGGCTCAATATTTCACCTTGGCAGGATTCCAGCAGCAGTGACCATTATTAATTTTTGATGATGCCTTGATTTGGATATTTTCACAGCTTCAGAACTGTAAGCTTTAACCCTCATATATTCCAATAACACCCAACCTGTTTCTGGTATTTTGCATTAGCAGTGTTTCAAAAACTCAAATACCTAGGGATACAGGGTTGGAGAGCTGTTCTGTTCCCAAATCGCAGTGTGAGGATGCCCAATGAATTCACTTGCAAACTGTGGGTGTCTTCAGACTAGGCAAGAATGAGTACTGGTAAGATGGAGGGGGAAGGGCACTTGGCCAGCAAGTACTGCAAGACAGGGAGTCAGGTAGGGGAGTCACATGGTTTGGGGACTAATATAAAGTCACAGATGCCCCAGTTTGATGTACCTGCCCCAGGCAGTGGTTGGCCAAGTTGGCAGGAGCAAATAAAAGCATGGGACCATGGGTCTGGTACAGCAGCGGCATCAGGGCACAGAGAGGAGGCTTCTGCTCCTGCTCTTTTTGTCGTTCCCTGCTTCCCTTGGCCCCCATATTGCACCAAATGAAACAAAACAACGTATGGCATACATTAATCCAAAGAAAACATGGGTGAAGTAAGAAATTCATTGTGAGTAATAACAGTGAATGTTAATGGATTAAATTCACCCCTCAAGAGACACAGATTGTCAAAATGGATAAAGAAATATGATCCATCTATATGTTGGCTCCAAGAAACCCACGTTTGACCCAGGGATTCAAGGAGGCTGAAAGTAAATGGCTGGAAAATAAATATACAAGCTAACAGTAGCCATAAATGTGCAGGAATAGCTATTCTAATATCAGACAAAATAGACTTTAAATGCAAATCTATTTTAAGGGACAAAGATGGACACTATATATTAGTAAATGGGGTAGTCTCTCAAGAAGAGAGTGCTATCATAAACATTTACACGCCTAATCAGGGTGCCTCAAAATTCATGAGGCAAACTGTGGAAAAGCTAAGTGGAGAAATAAATGCCTATACAATTACAGCAGGGGACTTTAATACACCATTATCATCATTAGACAGAATATAGGACAGAGAATCAACAAAGAATCAAAGACTCTCATACATTAGAGGCCCAGGACTTAATAGACATATACAGAACAATAAACCAAAATACATAAGGATTTACATTCTTCTAGAGTGCACATGAATCACACTCCATGATAGGCCACAGAAAACTCTCAATGAATTCAGAATGATTGAGATTATACAAAGTAATTTCTCTGATCACAATGGAATTAAATTGGAAATAACAAAGGGCCAGAGAAACAAATTAGATACAAGGATATGGAAGTTAAACAACACTGTCTTAGACAAACTGTGGGTCAAGGAGGAAATCTCAGAAGAAATCAGTAACTACCTTGACACAAATGAAAATGACAACACAGCATCTCAAAACCTATGGGATGCAGCAAAGCTGTCCTTAGACTGAAGTTCATAGCCATAAATACATAGATTAAAACAGAAGAAAGAGCTAAAATTGAAGACCTAACTACACACATGGAGGAATTGCTAAAACAACAACAAACTAAACCTAAAGGAAGTAGTATGAAGGAAAGAAAAAAGATTAGAGCAGAACTAAATGAAATAGAGAATAAGAAAGCACTAGAAAAAGTAAACAAAACCAAAAGCTGGTTCTTTGAGAATATGAATAAAATTGATGACCCTTAGCCAGACTAACAAAGAAAAAGGGAGAACAAATGCAAATACACACAAAAAAAAAACGGATCGAGGAAGGGGATATCACAACTCACCCCACAGAAATGAAGAGCATCATAAGAGGATACTTTGAAAAATTATATGCCAACAACAATGATAATTTAGAGGAAATGGATAAGTTTCTAGAAATTCTTAAACAGCCTACATTGATGAAAGAAGAAATTGATGAACTCAAAAGTCCAACTACAGTAAACAGATAGACTCAGTCATCAAAAATCTCCCAAATAAGAAGAGCCCAGTACCAGATGGCTTCACAGGTGGATTCTACCAAACATTACAGGAAGATCTAATGGCAAATCTACTTAAGCTCATCTAAAGAATAGAAATAGAAGGAATATTGCCTAACACATTCTCAGATGACAACATTACCCTAATACAGAAATGAAACAAAGATACCAGTAGAAAGGAAAATTACAGATCAATTTCTCTAATGAACATATATGCTAAAATCCTCAACAAAATACATGACGATAGCACTCAACAACATATCAAAAGGATTATACACCACGACCAAGTGGGTTTCTTCCCAGGTTTGCAAGGATGGTTCAATATAAGAAAATCAATCAATGTAATACACCACAAAACAAACAGTAAGAAAAAAACACATGATCATCCTATAGATGCAAAAAAAAAAAAAAAGCATTCAACAAAATACAGAACTCTTTCTTTATAAAAACCATGCAAAAGATAGGAATAGAAGGAAATTTTCTGAATATAATAAAGGGTATATATGAAAAACCCAAAGCTAATTCATCTTCAATGGTGAAATCCTAAAAGCCTTCCCTCTGAGATCGGGAAAAAGACAATGATGCCCAGTATCACCACTCTTATTTAACATTGTCTTAGTAGTACTTGCTCGAGCAATGAGACAAGTAAAGGGTATAAAAGGCATCCAGATCAGAAAAGAAAATGTAAAAATTACATTATTTGCAGACAACATGATCCTATACATAGAAAGGCCAGACGAAGCTACAATAAAGCTTCTGGAAGTCAAAAAGGAGTTCAGCAGTGTGGCAGGTATAAGATCAATGCTCAAAAATCAGTAGCATTGCTGTACATCAATAATGAGCAATCAGAGGAGGAATCAAGAAAAAAATGCCATTTACAATAGTAAGTAAAACAATCAAATAACTAAGAATAAATTTAACTAAACATGTAAAGGAATTATATACAGAAAACTACACAACACTGTTAAAGGAAATCAAGGAAGAATTAAATGAATGGAAAAATATTCCCTGTTCATGGATAGGAAGACTAAACATCATCAAGATGTCTATCCTACCCAAACTAATCTACAGATTTAATGCAATCCCAATAAAAGTTAACACTATATTTTTTAAGTAACTGGAAAAACTACCACAAAATATGATTGGGTATGTAGAAGGCCCCAAATTGCCAAAGACATATTGAAAATGAAAAATGAAGTTGGAGGTATCACATTACCAGTCTTTAAAACATATTACAAAGCTACAGTGAACAAAACTGCATGGTATTGGAACAAGGATAGAACTACTGAACAATGGAATCGAATTGAGAGTTCTGATATAGATTCTCATATAAAAAGTCATCTGATATTCGACAAGGCTACCAGCCCACTCAGTTGGGAGTGAATGGCCTCTTTAACAAGTGGAGCTTGGAGAACTGGATATCCATATCCAAAAGAATGAGAGAAGAATACCATCTCACACCTTATACAAAAATCAACTCAAGATGGATCAAAGATGTAAATATAAGAGCCAAAACCATAAAGACCTTGCAAGATAATGTAGGAAAGCATCTACAGGACCTTGTAATAGGAAATGGTTTCATGAATTTGACAGCCAAAGCACGAGCAGCAAGAGAAAAAATATATAAATGGGATCTCCTGAAAATTAAAACTTTCTGCACATCAAAGAACCTTATTAAGAAAATGAAAACGCAGCCTACCAATGGGAGAAAATATTTGGCAACCATATATCTGATAAGAGCCTAATATCCTGCATATATAAAGAAATCTTACACCTTGAAAATAAAAAGACAAAGAACCCATTTTAAAAATGGGCAAGTGACCTGAAAAGACACTTGTTCAAGGAAGAAATACCAAGGGATAAAAAGCACATGAAAAAATGCTTGACATCGCTTGTTATCAGGGAAATGCAAATCAAAACTACAATGAGATAACATTTACACCAATCAGAATGGAAGCTATTAAAACAAAAGCAGACTCTAAGTGTTGGAGAGGATGTGGAGGAATAGGAACACTCATCCACTTCTGGCGGGATGGTGGAATGGTCCAGCCACTGAGGAGGACAGATTGGTGGTTCCTCAGAAAACTAACAATAGATCTTTCCTATGATCCAGCAATTCCACTGCTGGGTAAATACCCAGGAGAACTGAAAGCAAAGGCACGACAGATATATGCACATCAATGTTCACAGTGTCATTGTTCACAATTGTCAAAGTTGGAATCAGCCCCGTGTCCATCAACAGATGAATGGATAAGCAAAATGTGGTACATACATACAAGGGAATATTACTCAGCTGTAAGAAGGAATAACGTGCTAACACGTGGAATAACATGGATGAATCTTGAAGACCTTATGTTGAGTGAAGCAAGCCAGGCATTAAGGGTGAACAGTATATGATCTCACTGATTTGAACTGAGGAATGTGAGCAGTCTCTGAGAACCATTGTCTGAAAGATAGGTTAACAAGGGAGAGAAAGAGAAGAGTAGTTTGTGAACCATCACCCATATGGACATAATCTATGGTAAAGGGATAGAATATAGTTGCATATTGAAGGATAGGACAGATGGGTACTGATATTACTGGGTTTGTTCAAACAGGGTTGAGAGGTGTTTAGATTAGGAACAGCAAGTTGGAATACACAGGGAATGTAACTATGAATCTTATCATTCCATGAGTTAAGTGAGGGGAGTTGTCATATGCCCCAGGGGGATGGGGAGAAAGGAACAGATAATTTCAAATTGGGTATTTAGGAAGCAGCTGTGGCTCAATCAGTGGGGCTCCCATTTAACATATGGGAGGCCCCGGGTTCGGTTCCTGGGGCCTCCTGGTGAAGGCGGGCCTGCCCGCACGGCGTGGTTGGCTGGCCCAGCGAGCACTAGCAGCAAGGGGGGGATAAATGAATAAATAAATAAAATCTTAAAAAAAAAAAGAAAAGAAAATTGGGTATTTAGTGGTCAGGGGAAAGGTTTTTCATTACCTTACTGTAATGGACACAAGACATGGTAAATATCAACCAAAATTATTAAACTGTACAGTCTAAAATGTAAACAATATTATAAACCATTGACAATGTTTAGTTGCTATATTTTACTATCTGTATAACAGTTATAACAATGCTAATATCCATTTTTTAAAAGGTTTTAATATGGGGTGGGGATGAGAGTGGGAGGTTGGGTATGTGGGAGTCTCTAATATTCCATGTATGACTTTGCTGTGACCTAAAATTTCTTTGAAAATTAAATGAAAATTTGGGAGACACTGGGTAATGAGAGGGGGAAGGTGTCATGGTACACTAGACACCAAATAATACAGTGATAAAGAAAAAAAAGAATAATATTTTTAAAAAAGAAAATTTTTATTTTTTTTGCCATTTCTGAATGATCCAATCCGGTAATTATATTTGATTTTTAGTTTAATTTTTCCCCACTGAGTTTCCTTGATTTTACCCCTTGTATTTAATCTTATCATTATTATTTCTTTATCCCATTTATTGTATTTGGTTATTATATTGGCTCCATGTTCAAGGAAGGTTTAGATCACAGAAGGGTTACATTGGGGGCTGCAAGTGATCATTGGTAGGTGGTGTCTGGGATGGGGGATTCAAGGGACTAAGTTCATCTGAATATACATGAAAGGTATATGAAATTTTTCAAATGATCAAGGGATGGGGCATGGTCATGGTGGGTAGACAATCACTCAATAATTGAGGGAATCTATTCCCAGCCTGGAAATCTCTGCCATATTCTCCACGGGGGCAGCATCAGTCCCCTGATTGCATGTGCAGAGTCTTGCAAAAGTGGATGGCCCACTGATGCATTCTTGTTCTTGAAGAATAGTCTTATGAGTCTTTGCTCTTGTAATTGAAAGTTAACCTACTGTTATGGGGTGCCTAAGCGTGGCCACCTGGGAGCCTCCTTGTTGCTCAAATGTGGCCTCTCTAAGCCAAACAGGATATGAATGCATTACCTACCCCTGCAACGTGGGACATGACTCCCGGGGATGAACCTCCATGGCAATGAGGGATTAATACCAAGTGCCAACTGACAACATGATTGGAAAAAGACCTTGAATAAAGGGGGAAAATGTAAAGAGAAATGAGTTCATGTGGCTACGAGACTTCAAAGAGAGTCAGGAGTTCATCCCAGAGGTAATACACAAACCTCAGTAGGATCTCATAGAACACCAAAGTGGATATCACCCCACACAGAGGGTTTCCTGAGGGCTCTGAAGACACCCAGGTCCTACATAAGTGGGAATAGGCACAGAGATTGATGACTTATTTGAGGGCTCTACTTTGGAATCTGTTCTCCTGAAGTGACAGAGTTGGACTCAAATAAGTCCTCCCTGCACATGGTCCATTAGTCGCTTCTATACAAATCTATATGTGATCCTGGGGCTCTTAGGTGTACTTCCAGAGACTGGAGCCTGTGGCCTACCTATGTGCCAGGTGTACATGGAACCTCGGTGGAGCTAAAACTCTTACCCTACAGCTCAATTGACTCATCCACATCACCTGGCGAGGAGACAACGATGGGCATCGGCCATCCCAGGGAATGGAGAGGGCTTGCAGCTGCAGGCAGGATAATCCCATCCACTGTATACATGGGATATAAGCCCTCTCTCACTTGGAGGTGGAGTGAACTTCACCAACCCAGTCCCCTCAGGATTGGGGGAAGAAATATGGACTAGACTGGACTTAATGGTATTCTGTTGTAGACATATTGTGATTCAAGAAATGGAAGAAATTATAACAGTGAGATGGAGCCAGTGGCCACTGGACACTTTTGGGGCAGGGAGGCAAAGGACAGTTGAAATACAGGGGGGGGTTGGGACTTGGGGTTTGCCCTGAGTGGCATTGCTGCGACGGATGTAGGCCATTTTACATCAGCATATACCATGCAGGACTGTGTGGTAGAGACTGTGGTCTACGATGGGAATTGTGGTCTATGCTTGGTGGCAAGGTCCCATGATGTGTATATCCATTGGGGGTGATGTGCCACACTGAAGAAGGATGTTTGTGTGGGATGTTGTAGGATGTGTGGGAGGTGGGGAACATGGGAATCCCTGTAATTTCTGTGTAATATTTAGGTAATATAAGCTCCTTTAAAAATTTATATATATGTAAAGAAATAATTTTAGGTAAGCTACTGCACATATATGCATATATATTTATATATAATTTTATAAATATTAGTGTGTATTGTGAAAATTTTGATTTTTACCCACAATGAAAAAAAAGAAATAAAATGGTGCAATAATGACCAGCATTATTTTTAAGATGGTAATTTTTTAAATGCTTACCAAGAATGTAATGGATTGAAGAACCAGAGAAAAGGACCAGGATTATTTGAAATAATTGGAAAACCCATCTTTACATAAAATAAGAGAAATCTCGAGTTCTGATGCATGAATCTGTGGTAACAAATTGAACAAACATGAGTGTGCGGAAAGTGTGGGATGAGCAGATCTCAGAACAAACTGCAAGAGCACTTTTTCTAGAGGAGGTAGACATCCTGAATTGCACATTCACAGCTGCTTCCTTAAAAGATTGGAAACAAGTTGCACAGCCTGGACGTGGAGATTCATTAGAGATTCACATTCATTACATTCACAGGGTTTCACTACAGTATGAATGTTGTAATGTTTATTGAGATAGGGCTTCTGGCTGAAGGCTATTCCACATTCCTTGCAAATATAGGGTTTCCCTCCACTACGAATTTTCTCATGGTCAATGAGATTTGATTTGCTACTGAAGGCTTTCCTACATTCCTTACATATACATGGTTTCTCTCCAGTTTGTCTTCTCTGGTGTGTAAATAGGCTTGATTTCTGAATGAAAGCTTTCCCACGTCCATCACATTCCTAGGCTTTGTCTCATGTATGTATTTTTAGATGGTTAATGAGGTTTTCCTCGAGGTTGAAGTCTTTTCCACATTTATTGCATATATTGGGTTTTTCTCCAGAATGAATTCTCTGATGTTTAAGGAAATATTTCTATTGTCTGAAAGCTTTTCTGCATTCTTTACATTCGTTTTGTTTATCTCCACTATGAGTTTTTACATGTTCTGTGAGATATGATTTGTACCTAAAGGCTTTTCCCATGTCTTACATGTATAGGGTTTCTTTGCAGTAGGAAATCTCTTGTATATGAAATTGAAATTTGAATTAAAGCTTTCCCACATATATATGATTTCTCTTCAGTAAGAATTTTCTGAAGAATAAAGAGGGTTTCTCTCAGGTTGAAAACTTTCCCACATGTATTACACTTCTATGATTGTTCCCCTGTATGGCTTTTAAAATGAGGAGAGAAAATGACTGTAAAGAGCAGACTACATTCAGGAAACTCAAATGGTTTCTCTCTACTTTGAATTTTCTCATACTCCATGAGGTTTTTTTTTTTCAGGGGATATCATTCCCATGGTCATTAAAATACTAACTAATGTATGAATATTTCATGCTCAATGATATTTAATGCCTGGCTGAAGGATTTCCAATATTTCTTACTTACACAGGGTTTTACTCCTGCAAATTTCTTTGATGGGACTCTAGTTTTCCCAAATTCTTGAAATCCCAAATTTTTTCTCTGAAAGATTAATTCTCAGGTCTCTCATGAGGTTGAAATTCCAAGAAAACTTCACACTCATTACTCTTAAAGGGGAGCATATCCTTGTGGGGAAAACTGGCAAAATTATCTTCCTTCATTATTTTTCCTTACATAGATTCCCTCATGCTTAGGTAAGTATGGTGAAAATTCCTTGAAAGTGAAGTTACATTCATAGAAGTGTTATTGTGAGGAAACAATGCTTCCCATCAGAGAACATATTTTCCCAGCTTTCTCACATTCTCTGCCTACATATTAAGACAGTATTGTTGTGGAAGTGGATATAGCTTCACTCACAAGCCTTTTGTTATGTGCTTCTTTCTGCTTCCCTAATGTCCTATGCTTCTTCATAGTTTGTGTGGTGCAACAAAAGCAGTGCTTGGAGGGAAATATATAGCATTGAATGCATTCATTCAAAAAACAGGAAAGATCCAATATCAATCATCTAAGCATCCACTTTTGGAGTGAAATAATATCTCCTGTTTTTAATTCTATCATTCATGGTTCTTCTTGCCTCAAATGAGCATCACATCCAGTTTGGTGATTTCATACCTTGGAAATGGGGCAGTGATTCATCACATGTTTTATGATGGGGACAAAACAACACCCCATAAATCAACCATGGTTACTTCATTCTTCTGAAGGATAAGAAAGATGCAGCTTCCAAAGATGCATGAGTAAGGTCACCCCAGAAAAAGGCCTTATTGCCCACCCAGGAAATCCAGAAGACTTTATTTGCACTGACTATTTTTTGCTCAATTTTTCTTCTATTTATTTGGATGAGATGCACTATTTAATATTCTTTAAAGTTTACTGAGGAAATTATAACACTTTTGCTTGCTTTGCTTAATCTGCACTTATTATTTGTTATTGACTAGCCAAATAATATGTTTTAAGCATCTTATATCCTGTATTAGTCAGCCAAAGGGGTGGTGATGCAAAATATCATAAATCTGTTGGTCTTTATAAAGTGTATTTATTTGTGGTAGAAGCTTACAGTTACCAGGCTAGAAAGCATAAGATTCTTCCTGCACCAAAGTCTGTTACTCCAAATTGGATCAAGACAGCAGACAACGTTTGCCAGGGTTCAGGCTTCTTTGGTTCTTCTCTTCTCATGGCTGAGTCTTTCCCTGGCCTCATCTCCTCTGCTTACTCCACAAGGTTAGCTGTAGACTATGAGGCTCTCAAAGCTTTTCCTCTCTCCACAAGGCCATCTGTATACTGTCAGGTGAATCGTTTGTCTCTTTCCCCCGGTGCCTTCTGTTGATTCTCATCACATATCCAACCTCAAAAACTACTCCAACTCTGTCCTTTATCATGTCTTTTTCTGTCTGAGAATCCACTCACCACGGGACAGGGCTCAAAGCCCTACCATCTCTAACCCATTCAACTCCCTTATCATAACTTAATCATGCCCAGATTAACAGACCAGTTTACAAGAATATTCCAATATCTATTTTTGGAATTCATAATGATATCAAACTGCTACATATCCGTTTCCACATCTTATGCTATATATTATTTTATGGTGCATTTGAACACTTTATTGATGTCCTAGGCCACGGATATCATTATTACTTTCTCCATTCTATTGTTTATCATATATATTAATTTAATTAACAGATATTGTTCTTCAGTCCATCCTGAATCTTGAACCTTCAGGGATTATTTTCTTTCTGCCTGAATAATATTTTTTTTACATTTCTTTTAAAATGAGTTGCTGCCTACAAACAATATTAGATTTTATTCATCTGTAAAAGTATATATTTTAATTCTTCCTGAAGGATTGAAATGAATTAAATCTCAGGCCTCTAAAATTCCACTGCATTTGAGAGCTCCCCAAGGGTTAAATTTCCCCATTCTGTTGTAAGTGTAATCAGTTCTTTGGACAAGAAAATAGGGGCTTTCAGTTTTATAGACTGCTTCCTGTCCCCTCCACACCCCAGGCCAAATCTGTGTGCTCTGGCTCTGGGGATGGGAATAATTGAACACTTCTCTGAATTACACACCTGATTTTGTTGTTAAGATTTGGGGGAGAAAGCACAATATATTGAGTTCTTCTTTGGGCCATTCTCGGGAGCAGTTGAAAAGGAAACAAGAACACACCAATTCTCCCCAGCAGGAACACCAAGCTTATAAAATATGTGTGGTCATTAAAAACCCAGAAACCCATCTGGGCCTAATGGGGGAATGGTGGGACTAATGGGGGAATGGCACCACTCATCCTGGGAAAAGGTCAATCACTTCACTTCCCCATGCTGAGATGCTAACAGCAAATATCTGCTTCTGTAACTCTGCTTGCTTGCTTTTCCAGAAACCTATATAGAAAAGTATATGTTTAAACCTATCAATCCTGTCTCTTGACATCCATAGGAAAGTTTGGTGCATGTGGGAAGAAAATCTATAAAGGCTGCAGCCTCCAGATTTTAGGTGTGACTCTTACTAAAGAGCACCCCACGTCTGTTAAAAAAAGTTCCATTAAATTTTTCTCCTGGGAGTTGTTATTTATATGAACTGTTCCACTTCATTCTGGAGGCCCCAGTGAGATAGACCAGAACCAGCCTAATTGAGGCTTTCAGGGGGAAGGCTTCTGAGGAAGGTTCCTCAGGCTAAGTAGGTCCTCAGTCTGGCCAGAAACTACACGGGAGATTATAAATTCAACCTAAGGAACCACCAGTTCTGTTCTGGTCTGTTTTGGTAAGTCTGGATACAGGGGAGGCCGTTGGGCTGTCAGAGGCGCCTCTATTCCCATGGCCTGGCCACGGGGGTAGACATCACCCAGGACCTCAGAATAGGCTCAAGTTTTGTGTGTCTGTGTGTGTAGCTGGCTGTCTCTCTGTAACGTTTCTGCTCAGTTTCTGTTCTGTGCTCCAATTGATTGTTACTATAGATCAATCCTCCTCAAGTCCTACCACACCCCTTGCCTGTTTTCTAAAGAATTTTCAGGAATTCAAGAAGTCAGCTGCAGGATATGGAGTCAAGTTCATCCCGGGGACCCTCCAAACCTGCTGCAATTTGGAGTGGCCCACCTTTGCTGTGGGCTGGCCATCTGAAGGAACGACGGACCTCCCAACAGTCTACAATGTGTGGAAGGTCATCTATGGCAAACCTGGTCACCCAGACCAGATTCCTTACATTGAGGTGTGGATAGATCTTCTTACAGACTCCAAAGAAACTAAAAATTTGTCTTGCAGGACAAAGGCACCTGACCCAGCCAGAGCCCCAACGTCTGTTGAATGCACCCGTTAAGAACACCAGTCCTTCGGTCTTGCAAGATGAGGCTGATGAACCACCCCCTTACCTACCCACCCCCAATCTACCTCTTATCCCCCTCCATCTGCCCCCTCCCCGTCCACTCCTCCAATTCCTCTCCCTCTAAACCTGTCATCAACAGTCCACCTATACCCTCCACTCTCCACACCCACTGAAACTTTTCAAACCGGCCACTTCCATATGTGAAGAGGCACCCATTATCAGGCTTGTACAGATCTGCACAACTTGCCTGACTTAGTCCCCTTATTGCCCCTCCACCAAGCCTGTCCAGGCCTGAGTGATGAAGGTCTCCCTTTCATGGTATATGTCCCCTTTTCATCTACAGACCTGTATTACTAGAAAAATTGAAATCCTCCATTCTCAGAAAAAAAAAACAACTTAATTTCTCTCCTAGAAATTATCTTTTTCACCCATAATCCCTCCTAGGACAACTGCCAGCAAGTGTTCCAGGTCCTATTCACTTCGGAAGAGAGAGATTGTATCTGGAGGGAGGCTGTAAAAACCATCATGGGTCGAGACGGCCAACCCACTACTGAACCTACCCAAATAGAAACTGTGTTCCCCTCCATCAGAACAGACTGAAATTACAATAAGGATCAAGGTAAGGAGGATCTAAAATGGTTTTGCCAGACTCTCCAACTTGGCTTTCAAGCTGCTGCCAGAAAGCCAATGAATCTTTCTAAGGTGAATGAAACCACCCAAGGCCATAATGCGTCACCCTCTGCCTTTTTAGAGCATCTAATGGAGGCCTATAGAAATTACACCTATATAAACTCTGAGGCACCTGAAAATTGTAGGGCTATACTTATAGCATTTGTATCACAGTCTGTTCCTGATATAAGAAAGACATTGCAAAGGCTAGAGGGGTTTAAAGGGAAGCTATTATCTGAACAGATGGAGGTGGCACAGAAAGTGTATAACAATAGGGAGGATAATGATACTCTAAAAACCAAGAAGGTGGCAAAGGTCCTATTGAGCACAATGGCGACAGAGTACACTAGGGCCTCTTCCTCCCATGGATTCTCTGGGAACCAGAGAAAGCCAAGGCAAGGAAGACCAGGACTGTAAAAGTACCAGTGCACTTACTGCAAAGAAAAGGGTACTGGAAAATGAATGGTCCAGATGCCAGGCAGACCCCAGCCCCGCCCAGCAGTTCCTAGGCTGATGGGGCCAGGGCTCACCAGGCCCCAGGGAGCCCATGGTGAAACTAACAGTCGGGGACAGCCCTGTTATCTTCCTGGTCAATACGGGAGCTACAAACTCTGCCCGAAAATTGGACCCTGGTCACTTTAAAGCTGAACATACTCGAGATCAAGGGGCCACCCGGAAGATACACTCTTATCCCTGGACCACCACCCGGACCATTAATCTTGGATCTCGGACTGTCACCCACTCTCTCTTTCCTCCTTATGTCCAACTGTCCCTACCCCTGCTGGGATGAGACTACAAAATTTGAAAGCCACCATGTCCTTCTGGGATGGTGAGACAAAACTAATGTTCGGCACTCAGCCCCAGAACCTCCTAGCAACCTGCCCTATTTTGGAAGAATATATCCTAACAGGCCTCGAGACACTGCCAGCAGCTAATCAGTTGGTACAAGAATTCCAGCACCTGGTTCTGGGAGTGTGGGCTGAGACAATCCCCCTAGGCTGTCTCAGCATCAGGCCTACATGGTGGTGAAAGTACTCAGCACATCACTCCTCATCTGGGTATGGCAATATGCAATCAGCCACAAAGCCAGGAAATTCACATCAACCATCTACTCGATGCAGGTATTCTTGTTCCTTGCCAGTCCCCATGGAACACCCCCTTACTGCCTGTGCAAAAGCCAGGGAGCACAGATTATCCACCGATACAGGACCTTAGAGAAGTAAATAAGAGAGTTGAAACATTACACCCTGCCATCCCTAACCCATACATGCTTCTAAGCCAGCTCCCTCCAAAACATACTACCTACACTCTCCTACATTTAAAAGACACGTTGTTTACTATACCTTTGGCACTGGTTAGCTAGCCCATATTTTCCTTTGAAGACCCTCGTCCCAGGGGATGTGGGCAGCTGATATGGACGAGGTTTCCCAAAGGATTAAAAAACTCCCATACCTTATTTGGAGAGGAACTGGGGCGAAATTTGTTCCCCTTCAGAGAGCAGAATCCAGGTGTTACCCTACTTCAGTATGTAGGTGATGTCCTTCCAACCACACTGGACTCAGACTCTTGCAAAGCAGAAACTCTCAGCCTACTCAAAGCCTTAGTGGAAATGGGATATCATGTATCCACCAAAAAGGCACGGCTCTGCTCCCACTCCATAACATAATTTGGATACATCTTAGAAAAAGGGGAATGGCAACTTTCACACAACAGGATACAAGCTGTATTGGGCATCCCAGAGCCAACCTCGAAACAACAGGTACATGAATTTCTTGGCATGGTGGGATATTGTAGTCTGTGGATCCCAGATTTGCAGAAATTTCTAAGCCCCTTCATGCCACCATGGCAGGCAAGGGAAGTGACTTGTTGTGGACCAACAAGCAGCAGGAAGCTTTTACATACCTGAAGACTTCTCTGGTGAGGGCCCACACCCACGGGTTACCTGACTTGTCCAAACCCTTTCATCTATTCATTGATGAAAGTCCCAAGGTTGGCAAAGGAGTCTTAACGCACTCCATTGGGCCTTGGCACCAACCAGTAGCGTACCTCTCAAAAAAATGGGACTATGTAGATGCCAGATGACCCAACAGCCTAAGAGCTATCGTGGGCACTGACCTTTCAGTTAAGGAAACCTCTAAGTTAACCTTTGGACAAAATTTGGTGGTAACGGCCCCACATTAGGTAGAAGCCCTCCTCCACTGTCTCCTGGACTGCTGGATATCTGATGCCAGAATCATGCAATATCAAGTGTTATTGTTGAACCCACCTTGTGTGGTATTCTTAAAAACAGAGGCATTAAATCCAGCCACCCTGCTCCCTGACTCTAGTGCCCCTACAGTGGCCCACAACTGCTTACACTTGCTGGAAACCCTGATGGGGCTATGCACAGACCTCACCAATGTGCCTTTGCCGGAGGCTTCCAATAATCTCTACATAGATGGCAGCAGTTTGGTTAAGGCCGGAATCCGTTATACAAGATCAGCTGTACTAGAGCCACCCAAAATTATCTGCACTCAATCTTTAAGCCATGGCACCTCTGCCCAATGGGCCAAACTAATAGCCCTTACACAGGCTTTAAGATGAGTAAAAGAACAATCTGTCAATATTTACAAGGACAGTCGCTATGCCTTTGCTACAGCCCATGTACACAGTGCACTGTACCAAGAGCGAGGATTCCTAACACATGGAGGAGAAGAGATTAAAAATGGATCTGAAGTCCTAGCATTATTAGAAGCCATTTGATTACCTGACCGAGAAGCCATTGTTCACTGCATGGGACACCAGAAGGGAAACTCCCGGCAGGCTGAAGGCAAAAGACTATCAGATGAAGTCGTGTGAGCCACCACCTTCCTACTGCTCACCCCTGTCCAAATACTCCTGACAGTCCTAGTTGGGAATTCCCGGTACTATGCTATTCCTGTCCAAATACTCCTGACAGTCCTAGATGGGAATTCCCGGTACTATGCTATACCTCAGAAGACGTCAAACAGGGGGAAGGTCTAGGAGCTAAAATTTCCCCCGAAGGTTGGTTAGTCCTGCCTGATGGCAGGACATATCGACCTGAAGCAGTGGGAAGGCAATTAGTCAAAAGGCTGCATGACACTACACATATGGGTGGCACTAAATTAATAGAACTAATAAAAAGAGACTTTTATTTCCCAGGTTTGTCTAAATTCAGCAAAAGCATCACATTAAGATGTGAAGTCTGGGCCAGAGTAAATCAAAGAGGAGGTGCCCAAGCTCCAGTTGGAGCTAGGCTCCAAGGGATGGATCCAGGGGTGCACTGGGAGATAGGCTTTACTGAAATAAACTTGGGAAAATATGGGTATAGCTATCTCCTGGTGCTGGGAGATAAGTTTTCAGGATGGGTGGAATCCTACCTGACTAAAAATGAAACAGTCACAGTAGTAGTTAAGAATCTGATAGTAGAAATCATTCCAAGAATTAGGTTTCCTCTTAGAATAGGGTCAGATAATGGTCCAACCCTCATAGCACAGGTGACTCGACAATTGGCTAAAGCCCTGGGTATAAATTGGAAACTGCACTGTGCATTTCAGGCCCAAAGTTCAGGACAGTTTGAAAGGATGAACTGCACCTTGAAAGAAACCCTAGCCAAATTTGCTCTGGAGTCTGGCCAAAACTGGGTGAGTCTCTTACATTTGGCCCTCCTTAAGGCCAGATGTACCCCCTATGAGCAGGGCATTATGCCCTATGAAATATGATTTTTACCTAAAGGCTTTTTCACCTGCTTTTCATGCATTTTTTTGCAGTAGGAAATCTCTTCTATCTGAGATTTGACATTTGAATTAAAGCTTTCCCATGTATATATGTTTTCTTTTCAGTAAGAATTTTCTGATAAATAAAATGTTTTTCTGTCAGTTTGAAAAGTTTCCCACATGTATTACATTTTTATGCTTGTTCCCTGTATAACTTTTAAAATGAGTATTAAAATTGTAAAGAGCAGACTACATTCAGGACACACATACAGTTTCTCTCTAGTTTGAATTTTCTCATATTCCATGAGGTTTTGTTTCAGGTGGAAGCATTCCCATGTTCACTACATACTAACTAATGTGTGAATATTTCATGCTCAATGAGATTTAATGCCTGGCTGAAAGATTTCCAGTATTCTTTAAATACACAGGGTTTTTCTCCTGCAAATTTCTTTCATGTGACTCTGTCTTTCCCAAATTCATAAAAACCAAATGGTTTCTCTGAAGGATTAATTCTCACGTATCTCATGAGGAAGAATTTCAAAGAAAACTTCATATTCTTTACACTTAAACGGGAAGACTACGATGTGGGGCAACTTGGCAAAACTCATTGTCATCATTCATTTTTCTTTTTTTTTTAATTTAATTTTATTTATTTATTTTTTTGATATATAAATATTTTTGCATATATGTGTATTTGCCTCCCACACCTCCTACCACATCCCACACAAACATCTCCCACAGTGTGGCCCACCAACCTCAATGAACTTACACATCCTGGAGCCTTGCCACCAACCATAGACCACATTTCACAATGTAGACCACACTCTCTCCCCCTCAGTTCTGAGTGGTGTGTGCTGATTTAAAATGGCCTACATCCATTGCCACAACAGTACTCAGGACAACCTCCAACTCCCAAAGAAGCCCTTGTATTTCAACTGCTCGTCCCCTCCCTAACCCAAGAGTGTCAAGTGGCCACTGGCTCCACCTCATTGTTATAATTTCTTGCATTGCTAGAATCACCATATGTGAGCAAGAGAATACCATCAAGTCCACTCTAGTCCATAGCTCTTCCCCCAATCCAGAGGCGACTGGGATGGTGATGTCCACTCCAACTCCAAGTGAGAGAGGGCTTATATCCCTTGGATATGGTGGGTGGGATGATCCTGCCTGCAGATGCAGGCTCTCTCCATTCCGTGGAATGGCCATTTCCCATCGTTGTCTCCTCACCAGGTGACTTAGATGAGTCCATTGAGCTGTAGGGTAGGAGTTGCAGCTCAACCCAGATTTCATGCACACCTGGTACATAGGTAGGCGGGAGGCTCTAGTCTCTGGAAGTATACCTAAGAAACTCCAGCATCACATGTAGGTTTGAATAGAAGGGACTGGTGAACATTCATTTTTCCTTACATAGATTCCCTCATGCTTAGGTAAGCATGATGCAAATTCCTTCAAAGTGAAGTTACATTCATAGAAGTGTTATTTTGAAGAAACAATGGTGTGGTCAGAGAAGAGACTTTCCCAACTTTCTTACATTATTTGCCTTCATCTTAAGTCTGTACTGATGTGGAAGTGGATATAGCTTCACTCACAAGCCTTTTGTTATGTGGTTCTTTCTGCTTCTTAATGTCCTATGCTTCTTCATAGTCTGTGGGGTGCAGCAGAAGCAGTGCTCTGAGGGAAATTTATAGCATTGTGTGCATTCATTATAAAAGAGGAAAGATCCAATATCAATCATCTCAGTATACAATTTGGGAAGAGCATCAGTATCTACTTTTTATTTGTTCTGTCATTCATGGCTCTTCTTCCTTCAAATGAGTATCATATCCAGTTCGGTGACTTTATAACTAGGAAATGGGGACGTGATAAAGCACTTGATTTATGAGAGGGACAAAACAACACCCCGTAAGTCAACCTTGGAATCTTCAGGTTTCTGAAGGATGAGAATGTTTCAGCTTCCGAAAATACACAAAAAAGGTCGCCCCAGAACAAAGGCCAAAATGTCAACCAAGGAAATCCTGAATATTTTGTTTGAGACTGACTATTTTTGTTCGATTTTTTTCTTCTGTTTATTTGGATGAGATGCAGTATTTTATATACCTTAAAGTTTACCAGGGAAATTATAACACTTTAGCTTGCCTTTCCAAATCTGCACTTATTTTTTGTTATTGAATTGCTAAATAATTGACTTGCTAAATAATGTATTTTAAAACACTTTATAGACCACAGTACACATCATAGACTACACTCTCTCCCACACAATTCTGAGTGGTGTGTGCTGATTTAAAATGGCCTACATCCGTTGCCACCCTTTGTGGGAGATGTTTGTGTGGGATGTGGTGGGAGGTGTGGGAGGTGGGCAACATGGGAATCCCAGGGGGTTTGGTGTAATATTTTTGGTAATCTAAGCACCTCTTAAAATATATTTATATATATATAAATAACATTTTTGTAAGCAAATGCACATATATGCATATATATTTTTATATCATTTTATAAATAGTGGTATATATTGTGAAAATTTTGATTCTTACCCACAATAAAAAATAAATAAATTTAAAAAAACCCAAAACTTTATACCCTGTATTAGTCAGCCAAAGGAGTGCTGATGCAAAAAAACAGAAATCTGTTGGTCTTTATAAAGGGTATTTGTTTGGGGTAGAACCTCACAGTTACCAGGCCAAAAAGCACAAGTTTCTTACTTCACCAAAGTCTCTTAACTGGTCATGGAGCAAGACAGCTGCTGACAGTTGCCAGGGTTCAGGCTTCCTGGGTTCCTCTCTTCTCAGGGCTGTGTTCCTCTCTGGGCCCTGCCCTTCTGTTTCCTCAACAAGGTCACCTATAGACTTTGAGGCACTCTAAGCTTTGCCTCTCTTCCCAAGGTCAGCTTTGAACTGTCAGTTGAATGGTTTGTCTCTTTTCGTGGGACCTTCTGTCCTTGTTCATCAGAACTCTAATATCAAAAACTACTCCATCTCTGTTCTTTGTCATGTCTTTTTATGTTTGAGACTGCATCTGTCAAAGGCCAGGGCTCAATCCCCTATTGACTGTCCCAGTCAATACCCTTATCTTACCTTAATCATGCCCAGATTAAGAGACCAGTTTACAAGCATTATCGCATATCTATTTTTGCAATTCATAATGATATCCAACTGCTACATATCCATTTAACCATATTATGCTATATATAATTTTATGGTGTACTTGAACAGTTTATTGATAACCTCGGCCATGGATATCATTCTCACTTTATCCTTTCAGTGGTCACTTACATATATGAATTTAATTACCAGATATTGTTCTTCTATCCGTCCTGAACCTTGAACCTTCTGAGATTATTTTCTTTCTAAGTGAAGAATATTCTTTTACATTTCTTTTAAAGTGAGTTTCTGCTAGCAAACTTTATTACTTTTTACTCATCTGTAAAATTATTTATTTCATTACTTCCTGAAGGATTGAGATGAATTAAATCTCAGGCACTCTACCATCTCCACTGCTTTTGAGAGCATCTTTAGGCTTGAATTTCTCCATTCTGTTGTAAATGTAATCAGTTCTTTGGAGAAGAAATTAGGTGCTTTAAATTTTACAGCCTGCCTCCTGCACCACAACCCCCATGAAAATCTCTGCACTATGCATCGGTAGATGGGAATAATGGCACACATGTTTTTAGTTACAAACCTGATTTTGGAACTAAGATTTGGTGGAGAATGCACAGTATATTGAGTCCTTCTGGGGACCATTCTAGGGACCAATGCATTGGTGGTCAAGACCTCATTTTGCTCTATGATGGCTATACCCAAGTACAGCCCCTGCTTCATGAGATCCCATTTCTCCCAGATTTAGGCAACCCCTCCTGCTCCCTGTGCCCTTGGTTAACGCTTGTTACCCTGTATGGCTTTCAAAATGAGGAGTAAACAATGAATGTAAAGAGCAGATTACATTCAGAAAAGTAATATGATTTCCCTCTAGTTTGAATTATCTCACATTCCATGAGGTTTTGTTTCAGATGGAAGGATTCCCATGTTCATTACAATACTAACTAATGTATGAATATTTCATGCTCAATGAGATTTAATGCCTGGCTGAAGGATTTCCAATATTCCTTACATACACAGGGTTTTACTCCTGCATGTTACTTTGATGGGACTCTAGTTTTCCCAAATTCATGAAATCCCAAATGGTTTCTATGAAAGATGAAATCCCAAGTATCTCCTTAGAAAACTTCACACTCATTACACATAAAGGAGAGGACTACCATATAGGGCAAACTGGCAAAACTCATTGTCCTCATTCTTTTTTCCTTACATAGATTTCCTCATGCTTAGTTAAGCATGATGCAAATTCTCTCATTGGAAAGGAGGCTGAGAGCCAGAGCATAAAGTGTTAAGCATGTTACAAGCATGCTTGCCAGCAGAGAAACATTAGTAAATGTCTCCAAGGACATTTCATACCACAGACATCAGTGGGAGGAAGTAGAGCAGAATGAACACACCACTAAGAATTTATTGTGTGAATTCCCAAGATTATCTGGGAACACAAAAAGAGGCAGCAGTCTCAAGTACCAAGCTGAGAAATTAGTGAATGATGCCCAACTTTTATAACCAGCTTTGCAGTATAAAAAGTATCCTCAGCCTAAATAAACTTGCTGCATTCCACATGGAGTGAGGTTGCTTGGGCCAAACCATCCTTTGGATCATTCCAAGCACTGTCTACCTCCACATTGCATTAAAACAGATGACCCTCAATGTGGGGAATGACTAGCCTTTCCTCTGTATAAGTGCCATGGATAAAGGGACTGCTGGGTCGGATGGTCCTTGCATTCTGTTGGTGAGTCAAATAATATTGATCATCAGGGTAATGGGTAATCTGTCAATTCAGTTAGAGGAATATTCCAAGTTTTGAAAACCCTGTTAAAGAATACAGGGATATCTGTGGTGACCCTAAAACTCTTTACTCTTGTACAGAAACATTGTTATGTATGGTGTTTGTATAGTCTTGATTCTGTTGTTCTTGAACCATTACAATCAGATGAAAATGAAGATATTAAAATGGAAACTGATATTGCTAACACTGTAGCAGAAAAAGCTAATGATAATTTTAATTGAAATATATCTGAAAAATTAATGAACAGGCAAAAACAGATGAACTCATGTCTAATGAAAAGAAAAAAAATGACAAATGGAGGTTATGGAACTTTTCCAGCAGTCGTTAAGCCATCCACTTCAAAAGATTTATTGCTTTATAAACCAGCATCTGTGCCTCTTAAGGTATCTACTAATCCATTCTTTACAATATTTGATGACCTCCAAAAGTTTCTGTTTTTGTACCAGCACCATCCTCTTCAATTATGAAAAGTACAGCACAGGGAAGTAGAGAAGGAAATTCAGAGACTATGGAATTTTATTTACTTTTCCAGTAAGAGTAACTCAATTCCAGTAGATGCTACGAACCCCACAGGGGCTGTACAATATAAGCATGCTCTAGTTCCTTTTAAAATCACCAAAAATTTTAAAAAAGCATGCACTCAATATGGTGTAGATTCTCCTTATACTCAGTGTTGGTGCAAGAAATGGCACAAGCAAACAGATTAATACACTGGGATTGGAATTTGTTAGCTCAAGCTGTTCTGAATTCAGCAGAATTTTTAAAATTTAAAATTTGATGGGTTGATGAAACGAATATTGTAGCATGATGAAATCAACAGCAAAATCCACCAGTGCCTATTACTGCTGAACAATTAGGAGCAGTTCAATTGGCTGAAATTCCTCGCCAAGCTCAATATGATTATGCCATTTTACAAGTGTGATTGTGCTGCCTAGATGCCTGTTGATGGATCTCTACCACTGGACAGGCCGTACATCATTTTCAAAAATTGCGCAAGGAAATACTGAACCCTATGCTGAATTTGTAGCAAGGCGGGAAGATGTAGGCAACAAGACATTAACTCAATCTGATCTTAAAGAAATGCTTATTCTAATGTTTGCATTTAATGATGCTAACAGTGAGCATAAAAAGGCTTTGGTCCAATAAAAGCAAATGAAAGTACTTTACAGGATTATATAAAAACATGCTAAAATTTTGGGCCTAATACCTAAAACATGAACCTTCTTGCAGCTGCTCTAAAGGACCACAGTCCTGTTGTTAATAATTTAAATTGTTTTAAACGTAAGAAACCAGGTCATAAGAAAAAAGTTGCCAAGCCAAAACAAGGGTAAGATCTCCGTTTCATGATAATAATAAATCAATAACAATCGTGAGTGTCTGAAATGCTAAAAGGGTTACACTAGTTCAAGAAATGCCATTCAATGTGGTGGGAGGTGTGGGAGGTGGGCAACATGGGAAT
Source organism: Tolypeutes matacus (assembly GCA_026826555.1). NCBI lineage: Eukaryota > Metazoa > Chordata > Mammalia > Cingulata > Chlamyphoridae > Tolypeutes > Tolypeutes matacus. The sequence continues at coordinate 380,940 of JAKSZT010054075.1, read as the reverse complement.
CCGAGTGGGTTCCGTATAATATTTTAGGTAATCTAAGCACCTCTTAAAATATATGTATATATATATATAAAAAATAACATTTTTGTAAGCAAATACACATATATGCATATATATTTATATATCATTTTACAAATGTTTGTATGTATTGTGAGAATTTTGATTTTTACCCATAATAAAAAAAAAAAAAAAAAAAAAAAGAAATGCCATTCAAAATATCACAAAAATGGTAGTCTAATTTATAAGACGGGAAAATTCCAAGTGGGCCTTGCTGAAGGCCCTCAGAAAAACAATATGACTAAATTTACCTGCCTTGTTCAAATCTGCCCAGTCAGCAACAAAGAGGTTCACTATAGCATATAACAGAATTTAAGGCACTTATCAAAAGCACAACTGCTGTCTACCCTTTTTCAGCAGAATCTAAGTTTATTACTACTTAAACATAACCATAACCCTAACCCTAACTCTAACCAGACCCAGCCCTAACCATAAAAAAAACCTTAAACCTAACACTAACACTAACACTAACACTAACACTAAAACTAAACTAACCCTAACCCAAACACTAACCCTAACTAACCCTAACCATAATTCTAACCCTAACCTAACCCTAAGCCTAACCATAACCCTAACCCTAAACCTAACCTAACCCTAACCCTAACCCTAACCCTAACCCTAACCCTAACCCTAACCTAACCCTAACTCTAACATTAACTAACCCTATCAAAATAGCTTCTTGTACTTTAAAATTATTGTTTCCATAGAGAGACAGGTCTTATCACTTTAAAAAGAACACAATGTTTGACCTGCTTTATCACATTCAAATCCTGAAAGATAGCTTTTATTTCAAACTCACATATAAGTTTGACTTTTACCTAAATAAATGTAAAATGCTAAAAATAGTTATGTTCATGTGATATAAGTTGAATGAAGTATTTTAAACTGTTGTATAATTAAAAGAAATTTTCTAATTTTATAACAATCAAATTATATGAATAAAATTTCATATGAATACATTAAATGTGTATAAAATTCCTGAAAATTTAATAATGTTTCCATATAATATTAAATAAAAATTTAGTGCTATTAACCATAATTTTTAGTTATACCTACAAAAAGAAAGCAGCCATTAAAGGCTGCCATATAGTTCATAACAGTAAAATATAGTAAAATAAAATAATACCACTGCAACTTGCAATGGTCTGAAATATGGTTAGTATGTTGCAAAAAATTAATATCCAGTTATGTCACTATCACATTGCTTTAAAACTTGCTAAAGCTCTCTTTAATATTTTCTTTAAAAAGTCAAGCAAGCCCACATTGCCCTTCCTGCAAAATAGCCAACAATAAATCAAGTTTATATTCAACAGTGTAAGCAACAGACCCAATTATACATATAATGTTAACAACAAAACCAATGCAAGTATTAAAATTACAAGTTAATGTATTACCCAAAGCCCAAAAAGGAAATACTAATTTGTTTTTACCTATGCCTCAAACTATACAAAATAAAGAAATTGAGGTCACTCTAATTATGCTATTAAGAATCTTATGTGCTTAAGAAATAAAAGTCTCTTCATTTGATGTCTGTTGTTGTATAATATACTCGATTTATGAATTATGTATAATATATTTAAATACTAATCAAAACTTTAATTCAATACATTGCATATTTAAGTAATTTAATAACTTGTATATTACACATAAATGTGTTTTATTAAATGTATATGTAAATAACTTGTTTTGAGTTTTGATAATCCAGAAACTAAATGTATTAAAAAAACAAGTCTGGAAACATTTCTTCAAGCCTAAAACTAAAGCATCATGCAGAAAATTTTGTTAATCAACAAACCAATGCCTTGTTAGTTAACAGTTTTCACGTTTCAGGAAAAATATTGGAAATTAAAATAGTAAGCACATCAAGTATGTTTTGTAACAAATTTTAAAAAAAGTGCATTTCAATGGGTGTTGTATTCTTCCCTGGGGGAGCTGGCCACTCTCCCAGGGATTGGGGCATAAACCTTAAAATGTTCTGCCCAGGGAGGGTTGTGTTCCTTCCTGAGGAAGCTGGGGACTTCCTTGGGAATTAACAAAATACTCACAAGTTGTCATCTATGGTATCAAATTCATTAATTGTAAACAGAGTCAAACAAAATTCTAGTATCAGTTGTTACTTCAACAATTCAACACTTCCCAGCTAAAAGCTAAATATTGGTAACTATATATAAGATTGCTTTATTTATCTGTCATTCTGTAACTTTGTTCAAAATTGACTTAATCTTCAATTAGTTATGTTATTTGTTTCTCATCCTAATTGCCAATATAAGCTTATTAAACTAAAAATATATTAACATTTATCTTGTATCTATCCAGGACTCTAGCCAAAAGTAAGCCAAGAATATAAGTGTATCCTCGGATTTAATAAGACAGTGAATGTATGTATACTTATCATAAAAAATTAACAGTTAAATATCTATAAATACTACAAAAACAAAAAAGGGGAAAATGGTGAAGTGCAAGTACAATTATATCAAGCATTATTTACAATAATTTTTTTAAGTCAAAGATCAGAATGATATACATCAGCAGCAGAGCATTTCTTGCAAAAATAAGGCAATAATACAGAAAGAAATATTTGACAACTAGTTTACTGAAAGCATAAAAATAATAATGAATGGGATAAGGCCAAATTTATGTAAGGATAAAAGTTTGAGGTTTTGCTCTTATCATTACAGATAAAGGAGACCAGGTTTGGGTCCTGTCCAGACGTCTGAAACCTAGACATAAACAAGCCAAAGAAGCTGACACAAAAAGCAGAAAAGGAAGAATGTCCCTCTAACACAGTTATTCCTGGCTACACTTACCTTGAAAACCACAGCAGTAAGTAGTGCACTTTCACATAGTTATACATATTGGGCTTATATTACTAATTCACCTCTTTTAGAATTGTTGACTTGGGGGGACAAATCCTACCCTGTTTATATTAATCAGTCTTTTCATTTTCCTGGGCCCATCGATCCTTGCCTTCCTCTAAAACCTGAGGAGGAAGGGAAATTTATTGAAAATTTAACCTTGCCTTTTCTTAAATGACCTAACTACATAGGATCCTTCGATCCATGTATATAGCCCCAAAATAATAGCACAAAGTGATAAATGGGGTACATGCCATGTTTCATTTGAGGTTGTGCTCTTTAAAAATTCCTATAGAATTGTAAAGAATTGGGCAATTATAGGGATACTGTAACTTAATATAAATGGAACCATAATTTGAAAAACTATTAATTCAACAAAATCAACGAATGAAAGCTATCATTATTTTTAGAATTTTGAGAATGTCATAAGTAAAAATACGTCACTAAATTGGACTCATCAGGGAAGATTTATCCTACAACTATGAGACACTAAACATAACAAAACTAAAAATTATTTGTGGAAATTATTTTGGGAACGAGCCCAATTTTTGAATGGCAAGACAGGAAAACAAATATTACCAGTTAAAAAAGAAAATCTACTTAATTTCTTAAATTATGTGTATGGGATCCCTTTTTTTATAGTAGGAAAAGTGAGCATTAATCAAAGATGGTTTTTTCTGCAGCAATTACTCCCTTTACCCTTTTGTATCAGAATCTGCTTTACAGCAGAGTTCTACTGTGGTTCTCATAGGATGATGGCATCTATGGCTTATGTCTTCCAGTTCTCAAGAATCACTGCTGGCAGGCTTCCCCTGAGAGCCAAATCCTTTGGCACTTTCTAAATCATTATTTGAAAAGAAGCAAATGTTTAATTGGATTAATTATACCTGCTGATTTAGGGCTTATAAGTATTATTACAGCCACTGTGGTGGCAGGAACTGACCTACATGAGAATGTCCAAACAAAACAATATGTTAAAAATTGGCATCATAATGCTAGTGAGCTATGACATAGTCAGGCATATATAGATGAGCAAATTAATAATAGGCTAAATAACTTAGAGATGACTGTTACACAAATGGAAGATCAGGTATATAATCTAAGTTTGAAACAAGGTTTGAAGTGAGATTGGAATGAAATTGCATTTTGTATCTCTCCTCTCCTATACAATGATTCCCATTATGAATGGAAAAAATTAAACATCATTTAATGGGTCATCACACAAATTTATCTATTGAAATTACAGATTTGCAAAAAAGGATTTTGATCATGTCTGAGAATTAACTTACTATGCTTCCAGGTAGCGAATTTTGGCAATCAGTGACAGATCATTTAAATAAAATAAACCACTTACATTGGTGGAAATCAAACTCTGTACATGCTAACCAGTGTGGTGATCACTGGTGCTCTGTTACACTTAAATGAATTAGGAGGCATTCAAAAAGCCCTGCTGTCCCACATTAACAGGGCTGAAAAGGCCAGCCATGCCAATAACTTGATTCTGCTTAAAATCCTTGAATCTCATGGACTTTGGACGGTGGCCAGTGACAAGTAAGACATTCAGAGAAGGGCAACATAAGTCAGGCACACTCACCTTGGAAAAGAGAAAAAGGGAAATTGTAAAAGATGCTGAGAGCCACTGCATAAAGGGTTAAGCATTTAAAAAAGCATGCTCGCTGGCAGAGAAACATTAACAAATGTCTCCAAGCACACTGCATACTGCAGACATCAGTGGAAGGAGGCAGAACAGAATGAACACAACATTAAAATGTTATGGTCTGAATTTCCAGGAAATATTGTCTGGGAACACAAAAACAGGCAATGCTCTCACATACCAAGCTGAGAAACTAGTGAAGGATGCCTTAATTTTGTTATCAGCTTTGTAGTATAAAAACCAGCTTCAGCCTTAATAAAGTTGCCTGCATGCCACATGGAGTGAGGTCCCCTGGTCCCAAACATTCTTTGGATCATTCCCAGCACCATCTGCCTCCCATTGAATTACAACTTTTCCTGAAAGTGAAGTTACACTCATAGAACTGTTATTTTGAGGAAACAATACTTGTGGTCAGAGAAAATATTTTCCCAACTTTCTTACCTTCTCTGCCTTCATCTTAAGTTGTACTGTTGTGGAAGTGGATATAGCTTCACTCACAAGCCTTTTGATATGTGATTCTTTCTGCTTCTTAATGTCCTATGCTTTTACATAGTTTGTGGGATGCAGAAGAAGAAGTGCTTAGAGGGTAATTTATAGCATAAATGCATTCATTAGAAAAGAGGAAAGATCTGATATCATTCTTCTAAGCGTCCAATTTGGGAAGTACAACAATATCTCCTTTTTATTTATTCTATTATTCATGGTTCTTCTTGCTTCAAAAGAACATCACATCCAGTTTGGTGTCTTCGTAACTAGGAAATGGGGAAGTGATACAGCACTTGATTTATGAAGGGGACAATCCAACAGAACATAAATCAACCCTTGAACATTCAGGCTTCTGAAGGACAAGAAAGGTACAGCTTCCAAAATTGCATGAGTAAGGTGGCCCCCGAATATAGGCCAAAATGGCAACCCAGGAAATCCTGAATAATATGTTTTGGACTGATTATTTTTGTTCAATATTTTTCTTCTATTTATTTGGATGAGATGTACTATTTAATATTCTTTAAAGATTACTGGAGAAATTAAAACACTTTTCTTGCCTTTCCAAATCTGAACTTATTATTTATTAATGACTGGCCAAATAACATATTTTAAAACATTTTATATCCTGTATTAGTCAGCCAAAGGTGTGCTATTGCAAAATACCAGAAATTTCTTGTACTTTATAAAGGGTATTTATTTGGGGTAGAAGCTTACAGTTACCAGGCCATTAAGCATTAGTTTCTTCCTTCACCAAAGTCTGTTACCCCATCTTGGAGCAAGACAGCTGCCAAAATTAGCCAGTTTTCAGGCTTCTTGGGTTCCTCTCTCCCAAGGGCTGCATTTCTCTCTGGGCTCAGCATCTCTGTTTTCTCCACACAGTCAGCTGTACACTATTAGGCTCCCTAAGCTTTGCCTCTCTCCACAAGTCCAGCTGTGAACTGTCAGGTAAATGGCTTGTCTCTTTTCCCTGGGGGCTTCTGCCCTTCCCATCAGAATTCCAACATCAAAAACTGCTCCAACTCTGTTCTTTTGCATGTCTTTTTATGTCTAAGAAACCACCCACCAAGGGAAGGAGATGAAAGCCCTACCAACTCTGGCCCAGTCAACTCCCTTATCATAACTTAATCATTCCCAAATTAACAGAACAGTTTACAAGCATAATCCAATATCTATTTTTGGAATTCATAATGATATCAATCTGCTACATATCCATTTATCCATCTTATGCTATATATTAATTTATGGTGTATTTTAACAATTTATTGATGTTTTAGGGCACAGATATCATTATTAAATATCCAGTCAATAGTCATTTAGATATGTGAATTTAATTAACAGATATTATTCTTCCATCCATCCTGAATCTTGAACATTCTGTGATAATTATCTTTCTGCCTGAAGATTATTCTTTTACTGTTCTTTTAAAGTGAGTTGCTGCTAACAAATGGTATTAGTTTTTAGTCATCTGTAAAATATTTATTTCATTTCTTCCTGAAGGATTGAGGTGAATTAAATCTCAGGCCCTCCACGATCTCCACTGCTTTTGAGAGCACTCTTACTGTCAAATTTCTCCATTCTGTTGTAAATGCAATCAGTTCTTTGGAGAAGAAATTAGGGGCTTTCAGTTTTACAGCCTGCTTCCTGCTCCAGGGTCTTCTAAAGCTGTGGAGACACAGAAAACCTGAGTGACTGAGGGAGATGGCACAACTGGAGTCATGGAGCTGCTTGAAGCTGAAGATATCCAGGCTAGAGGATAAGGGGAAGGTGTGAGCAATTATGTCTGATGGCTCACTGCTGAGCTTATGGAGAAAGTGAGTTTGGAGGAGAAGGCAGAGAGAGACAGACATTCCCAACATTTTGTCTTGACACGAGTCCAGCACAGCTCACCCTTGTGAAGACAGTGTTTTTGATGATGCCTTCGTTTGGACATTTTCACAGCCTCAGAACTGTAAGCTTTAACCCTAATAAATTCCAATAAAGGCCAACCTATTTCTGGTATTTTCATTGGCAGTGCTTGGCAAACTCATTCAGCTAGGCACATAGGTTTGGAGAGATGACCTGTTCCCAAATGGCAGTGTGATACTGCTGCACAGTGAATTCATATGTAAACTGTGGGTGTCTCTGTACTAGGCAGGAATGAGTACTGGTAAGATGGAGGGGGAAGTGCTCTTGGTCAGCAAGGCCTGCAAGACAGGGAGTCAGGCAGGTAGTCACAAAGTCTGGGGACTAGTATAAAGTCACAGATGCCCCAGAATGTTGTACCTGCCTCCAGCTTGTGTTGGCCAGGTGTGCAGGGTGAGATAAAGGCATAGGACCTGGGGTCTTGAGCACAGAGGAGTGAGGGCACAGAGAGGAAAATACCTGCTCTTGCTCCTTTAGCCCTTCCCTCCTTCCCTTGGCCTCCAGTGTTGACCATCTGAGGAGGCTGCTCTTACTGTATCCTCCTGGTTCTCAGGAACATACTCTTGTCTCCTGCTTCCAGTTCTACATTCACTTCTCCAATCTTGGGGCAGCTAAAGAAAGATCAATGTCAAGATGAAACCTGTTGGTGAAAGGAAGGAAATGCCAAATTCCCATTACAGCATTGGCTACAGCAGTAATATCACCAGAATGAGCATCATTAGGACAGTGACCCTAATGAATAGTATATAAATCCCAGAAAGTTCTGGGACCTAGTGCTGACAAGAATAGAAGTGAGGTTATGAGAGAGTGCAATGTTTGCAGAAAACCTCAGAGGGTGGCAATGCAGATATTTCTCAGACTAAATTAAGATTAAATTTTCAACATATTTTTAACAGTGTTGAAATGATGCAGACTTCTTCAATCCTAAAGGAGAATGGAGGGTTTGGATGGGAAGAAGCTGATGAACAACTGAAGAGGCCAGAATGTAACACGTGTTCACTGCCATTCCCCCAATCCAGAGAAGGAACGTCCTTTTTTGGAACCAAACTCTCAGAACCCCAATGAAAACCATCATCATAAGCTCTGGATCCGCAAAGTTGGACAGGGAGAAAGCCCTCCTCAGCACTCATAGGCTCAGTTGGTGACGTGAATCACTCTGGCCATTATTCACTGGGGAGTAAGCAGCAGGAAGTCCACCTTCTCCTGTGGTGCTAACAGCCCTCTAATGGGACACGTGTAGAGAGCAGTATGGCCTTCACACTTTTGCATCCATGCTCCTACTATTCCATGCACAGTCTTGCTATGGGTGGCCTCCACACGACCAGGCAGTGTGGGTGGGTGCCCAAGAGAGAGAGTAGATTTCCTTTATGGTAGAGTGTATTTGCAAAGGGTGAGGGGAAGTGCCCCATCCAGTAATGTTGCAGATACAAATCAATAACTTCAAATCAACCACCTTGTATGATATCATTGTGTACAATTTTCATAATTTCTTTTAAATTATAACCAAATTATCTATGCAAAGATTATAAAAATAATTTATGTCTGTTATGGCAAACACTAAAATTCCTTCTCTAACCTCAACCCCCATTCCTCCTTCCTTAGAATTATCTGCATTGGCAGATTCTTTTGGGTACACATTTCTGTTTGTAAATACGTGCATTTTCTAGTTTCATCCATTCCACATCTATCACATATGAGAAAAATATTGGGGTATAACTTAAAATTATAAATAAATTTTCTAACTTCTTAAAATACTTGAGATTAGAAGTATATCATCTTATTATGAAAGGATCATTTCTGATTTAAAATAATAAGGTAAATTGGAGTTAAGTAGAAAGCAGGCAACTGTAGTTCAGTGGCTATTAAACTTGAATCCACATCAGAATCAGGTGAAGAAATGGAAAAAATATAAATCGTTGGTGTGTGTTATAACAAAATGCTAAAGGAGAAAGGCAAGATGGCATCGGTTTAGGAGGATACTCACTGACTAGCTCTCTGGGGATGGCCAATAGTGGACTGAGTCCTGCCCATCAGTCTGTGCTGTGGGTGCACAGAGTAAGAAGCTTGGGTCTGTTAGCAGTGGGCAGATAGAAATCATGGAGTGATTGGTGGAGATTCTTGAGTTTTGATCCTGCCTGTGGTGGTTAACACAGATGGCTGAGCTCCACCAACAGGGACAATGATTGGTTTGCATCAGGAATCCTGCAACTGTGACTCACCCTCCCAGTTTGAGGCAGCATACCCTGAGGGAGGGAGGGCTCTGAAAGTAGGTGTGGAGGGTTTAACGACTGTGGGTTGGCTGCCTGGACCCCTTCATAGCTTTGGGGATCAGATAAGCTGACTTGAAACAGCACCAGGATGAGGGGAGAGGTGAATCTGCGGAGGAAACCTGATTTACCCAGCAGCCGCTGACACTGAGGTCTGGCCCAAGAGGGGGCAAAGTCAACCAATTTTATCCCTCTGCCCTGAAAAACATCATAGCTTCACTCCACTGGGGAGGCAAGGAAGAGGGAAGTGCTTGATTAGTTTCCATGAGCCTATTTAGGGTCACCTTGGTGAAGGGGGTGATCTAGCAGTGGACGTCTTTTGGGTCCCTTATGTAGCTAAAAAAAAAGAAAAAAAGAAGACAGTCACTTTGAAAAATGAATTCCTGTTCTTAATTTAGTTTAATAACAAAAATCTGCCTCAAACCCTGCAGAGAGAACCCAGAAGATAAATTAATAAACACAAGCAGGCTGAGAGGATCCGCAAGGACCCTAGAAGGAAAACTTCCTCCTTAGCTTTGTTTGACTGCTCGTTGGTGTGGTTGTTTGGTTTTTCTCTGTTTATTTGTTGTCTCTTACTTTTCTTTCCTCTTTCCTCCCCCGTTTCTGTTTTCCTTCATTTTTAAAAAAATTAGGTAATCCTAGCTTACCTTTTCTTTGCTGTTCTTCTTCAGTGATTTACCATTCTCTGTCTATATTGATATTGTATCCCAAGATATCTCTTATCTTTCCTTCATCTCTCTGCCTTCTGCTTTCTGTTATGGTTCTTAGACACCACACTTTTTCATTAGCGCACAACTTAAGGGTGCCAATTTCTATTCTATCTCTTTTGTTTTATTACATTATTAATATTACCTTTTTCCTTTTAGCCCTTTCTTTACTCTTTCTCTCCCTCCTCATCATTCTAGCCTTCTAAATCATTATATATATATATATTCCTCTATTTGGTTCCTAGTCCATTGTAGGTACTACACTTTTTTCCTATTACTGTACACTGCCTACAAAAGTTAAATATTCATTTCACTAAGTCCTATTGCACCCTTCTTGTAACATTTATCAAAATTACTATTATCCTTCTTCCTTTCTCACATCTTTCCATCCCTCAGGCACAAATTTTATGCCTTCAAGGTAACATAGAAAGAAGCAAGGAAACGAAATAAGAAGAGAAATTGTCAAAGAGAAAACTGAACACACACACAGAACCACCAACTAAATAAAACATGAGAGGAGTGAGAGAAGCTCATCAACTGAATAAACCCAGCAAGATAAAATGATGACTAGAGGGCAATGAAAAATTACAAAGCACCCTGGGAAACAGGAAGACGTGGACTACTCCAATGAACAAACTAAAAACCAGGAATATATGCAGACAATCCAAAAATGAATCACAGACTCCCAAACAAATATCATGAACCAACTTAATGAAGTGAAGGAAGAGATTAAGGATCTAAAGAAGACACTGGGAGAACATACGGAAGAACTTGTAAACATACCCAAAAAGATAACAAGCATGATGGTGATCAATGGTGCAATCCAAGAAATCAAAAGGTTGCTGGATTCACATGACAGCAGATTCGAGCAGGCAGAAGAAAGAATTAGTGATATGGAAGACAACACAGCTGAAATCAAACAGATAGTAGAACAGAAAGACAAAAAAATTTTAAAAATCCAGCAGGGACTCAGGGATTTAACTGACAACGCAAAAAATACAAACATTTGCATTATGGGCATTCCAGAAAGAGAAGAGAATGTAAAGGGAACAGAAGGAGTGTTGAAGGAAATAATGTCTGAAAACTTCCCTACCCTATTGAAAGAGATGGATGTGCAGATCCAGGAAGCAAAGCACACCCCAAAGGGTATAAATCCCAAGAGTTAAACTCCAAGACATATTCTCGTCAAAATGTCAGATGTTCAAGACAAAGAGAAAATACTCAGGCAGCAAGAGAAAAGAGAACTATCACATACAGGGGATGCACAAAAAGATTAAGTCCTGATTTCTCTTCTGAAACTATGGAGGAAAGGAGACAGTGGTATGACATAGTCGAAGTACTAAAAGAAAAAACTTCCAGCCACGAATTCTATATCCAGCAAAATTGACCTTCAAAAATGATGGAGAGTTCAAAATATTCACAGAAAAACAGATATTAAGAGAATGTCAACAAGACACTGGCACTTCCAGAAATACTAAAGGAAGTTCTACAAGATGAAAGGAAAAATCAAAAGTTAGGAGAGTTTAAAAAAAAAAAAAAAAAAAACAGAAACAAAACAACATATGGCATACATTTTTCCAAAGAAAATATGGGTGAAGTAAGAAATTCATTGCGAGTAATAACAGTGAATGTTAATGGAATAAATTCACCACTCAAGAGACACAGATTGGCAGATTGAATAAAGAAATATGATCCATCTATATGCAGTCTACAAGAAACCCACCTTCGAAACAGGGATTCAAGGAGGCTGAAAGTAAATTGCTGGAAAACAAATGTACAAGCTAACAATAGCCATAAAAGTGCAAGAGTAGCTATTCTAATATCAGACAAAATAGACTTTAAATGCAAAACTATTGTAAGAGACAAAGATGGATGCTATATATTAGTAAATGGTGTAGTCTCTCAAGAAGAGAGAACAATCATAAACATTAACACACCTAATCGGGGTGCCTCACAATTCATGACACAAACTCTGGAAAAGCTAAGTGGAGAAATAAATGCCTCTAGAATTATATCAGGGGACTTCAATACACCATTATCATCATAAGACAGAACATCTGGACAGAGAATCAAAAAAGAAACAAAGACTCTCAATAATACATTAGAGGACCTGGACTTAATAGACATATACAGAACAGTATACTGAAATACATGAGGATTTATATTCTTCTCAAGTACACGTGGATCATTCTCCAAGATAGACCACATTGCAGGCGACAGAAAAACTCTCAATGAATTCAGAAAGATTGAGATTATACAAAGTAATTTCTCTGATGACAGTGGGATTAAATCACTAAGGGCCAGAAAACAGGTTAGGCACAAGGATATGGAAGTTACACAACACACACTTAGACAAGCAGTGGGTCAAGGTGGAAATCTCAAAAGAAATCAGTAACTACCTAGAAACTAATTAAAATGACAACACAACATATCAAAACCTACTGGATGCAGCCAAAGCTATCCTGAGACAGAAGTTAATAGCCATAATTACATATAATAAAATTAAGAAAGAGCTTAAATGGACGACCTGGCTGCTTACTTGAAGGAATTGGAAAATCAACAACAAACTAAACCTAAAGGAAATAGAAAGAAAGAAATAACAAAGATTAGAGCAGAATTAAATGAAATAGAGAATAAGAAAGCAATAGAAAAAATTAAAAAATCCAAAAGTGGTTTCTTAGAGAATATCAATAAAATCCACAAACTCTTAGCCAGACTAACAAAGAAAAAGAGAGAACAGATGCAAATACACAAAATAAGGATTGAGGAAGAGGATAACACTACTGACCCCACAGAAATAAAGAGCATCATAAGAGGATTCTTTGAAAAATTATATACCAACAAGAATGATAATTTAGAGGAAATGGACAAGTTTCTAGAAACTCACAAACAGCCTACATTGATGAAAGAAGAAAATGATGATCTCAACAGTCCAACTATGGTAAAGAAATATCCTCAATCATCAAAACCTCCCAACTAAGAAGAGCCCAGGACCAGATGACTTCACAGCTGAATTCTACCAAACATTCCAGAAAGTGTTAACAGCAACTCTACTTAAGCTCTTCCAAAGAATAGAAATAGAAGGAACATTGCCTAACTCATTCTACGATGCCAACATTGCCCTAATACCAAAACAAAACAAAGATACCACTAGAAAGGAAAATTACAGATCAATTTATCTAATGAACCTAGATGTTAAAATCCTCAAGAAAATACTTGTGAATAGCATTCAATAACGTATGAAATGATTATACACCATGACCAAGTGGGTTTCATCCCAGGTATACAAGGATGGTTCAATATAAGAAAATCAATCAATGTAATACACCACATAAACAAAGTGAAAGAAATAAAACCACTTGGTCAACTCTAGATGCAGAAAAAGCATTCGACAAAATACAGAACTCCTTCTTGATAAAAACATTGCAACAGATAGGAATAGAAGGAAATTTTCTGAATATGATAAAGTGTATATATGAAAAAAATAAAGCTAACTCGTCTTCAATGGTGAAATCCTAAAAACATTCCCTCTGAGATTGGGAACACGACAAGGATCCCCACTATCACCACTCTTATTTAACATTGTCTTAGAAGTACTTGCTCAAGCATGGAGGCAAGAAAAGGATATAAAAGGCATCCAGGTTTAAAAAGAAGATGTAAAAATTTCATTATTTGCAGATGATATGACCCTATACAAAGAAAGACAAGAGAAAGCTACAACAAAGTTTCTGGAACTTATAAAGGAGTTCAGTAATGCTGCAGGCTATAAGATCAATGCTCAAATATCAGTAGTATTTCTGTCCAACAATAACGAGGAATTGGAGGAGGAAATCAAGGAAAAAATGCCATTTACAACACTAACTAAAAGAAACAAATACTTAGGAATAAATTTAACTAAATATGTAAAGGACTTATATACAGAAAACTACACAACACTGTTAAAGGAAATCAAAGAAGAGTTAAATAAGTGGGAAAATATTCCCTGTTGATCAATAGGAAGACTAAACATCATCAAGATGTCTATCCTATCCAAACTAATCTACAGATATAATACAATCCCAATAAAAATCAACACTATATTTTTCAAGGAACTGGAAAAACTACCACAAAATATATTTGGAAAGGTAAGAGGCTCTGTTTTGCCAAAGACATATTGAAAAAGAAAAATTATGTTGGACACATCACATATTCACCAGATTTTAAAAGATATTACAAAGCTATAGTGATCAAAACAGCATGGTATAGTCACAAGGATAAACCTACTGACCAATGGAATCTAATTGAGAGTTCTGATATAGATCATCACATATACAGTCATCTGATATTCGACAAGGCTATGAAGTCCACTCAGTTGGGAGAGAATGTCCTCTTTAACAAGTGGTGCTTGGAGAACTGGATATCCATATCCAAAAGAATGAGAGAAGAATACCATCTCACACATTATACAAAAATCAACTCAAGATGGATCAAAGATGTAAATATAAGAGCCAAAACCATAAAGACCTTGGAAGGTAATGTAGGAAAGCATCTACAGGAGATTGTAATAGTAAATGGTTTCATGAACTTCAGAGCCAAAGCACAAGCAGCAAGAGAAAAAATAGATAAAACGGATGTCCTTAAAACTAAAGGTTCTGCACATTAAAGGAGGTTATTAAGAAAATTAAAATGCAGCCTTCCAAATGGGAGAAAATATTTGGCAACCATATATCTTATAAGAGCCTAATATCCTGCATATATAAAGAAATCCTAAATGTTGAGGAAAAAAAAAAGACAAACAAACTATTTAAGAAATGGGCAAGTGACCTGAAAAGACACTTGTCCAAGGAAGAAATACCAAGGGATTAAAAGCACATGAAAAAATGCTTGACATCACTTGTTATCAGGGAAATGCAAATCAAAACTGCAATGAGATACCATTTACACCCATCAGAATGGCAGAAATAAAAAACAGCATAATCTACGTGTTGGAGAGGGTGTGGAGGAATAGGAACCCTCATCCACTGCTGGTGGGATTGTGGAATGATCCAGCCACTGTGGAGGACAGTTTGGCGGTTCCTCAGAAATCTAACAATAGTTCTTCCCTATGATCCAGAAATTCCACTGCTGGGTAAATACCCCAAAGAACTGAAAGCAAAGGCACTAAAAGATATATGCACACCAAAGTTCATACCAGATTTGTTCACCATTGCCAAAAGTTGGAATCAGCTCCGGTGCCCATCAACAGATGAATGGATAAGCAAAACGTGGTACATAAATACAATGGAATATAACTCAGCTGTAAGAAGGAATAAAGTTCTAACACATGGAACAACGTGGATGACTCCTGAAGAACTTATGTTGAGTGAAGCAAGCCAGTCATTGAAGGAGGAACAATATATGAACTCACTGATTTGAACTTATGCAAGTGAGCAGTCTCTGAGAACCATTGTCTGAAAAATAGGTTAACAAACGAGAGGAAGAGAAGAGTGGGCTATGAGCCATCACTGATATGTACATAATCAATGGTAAAGGGATAGAATATAGCTGCATATTGAAGGATAAGACAAATGGGTAGTGATATTACTGGTTTGGGTTGCACAGGGTTGACAGGTGTTTAGATTAGGAAGGGCAGGTTGGAATACCCAAGGCATGTAATTATGAATTTTGTCATTCCATGAGTCAAGACAGGGCAGTGTCATATGCCCCAAGGGGAATGGGGTGAAGGAACGGTTCAGATCAAATGGGGTATTTAGTGGTCATGGGAAAAGTTTTTCATTACCTTACAGAAATGGACACAGGACATGGTAAATATCATAAAAATTATTAAACTGTACTGTCTAAAATGTAAACTATATTGTAAACCATTGACAATGTTTAGTTGCTATATTTTACTATCTGTATAACAGTTATAAAAATGCTAACATCGATATTAAAAAAAGGTTTAAATATCGGTTGGGGAAGTGGTTAGGGAGTTTGGGTATGTGGGAGTCTCTAATATTCCATGTGTGACTTTTCTGTGACCTAAAACTTTTTTGAAAATTAAATGAAAATTTGGAAGACACTGGGGAATGAGAGGGGAAGGTGTCATTAGACATCCAATAATACAGTTATAAAGAAAAAAATAATAATATATTTTTTATTTTTTCCATTTTTTGAATGTCCCAAACTGCTAATTATATTTTATTTTTAGTTTAATTTTTTTCCCTCTGAGTTTCATTGTATTTATCCCTTGCATTTAAGCGTATCACTATTATGTGTTTATCCTATTAATTGTATTTGGTTATTATATGGGATCCATGTTCAAGGAAGGTTTAGATCACAGAAGGGTTACAATGGGGGATGCAGAGGATCATTGGTGGGGGGTATCTGGGTTGTGGGATTCATGCGAGTAAGTTCATCTGAATATACATGAAAGATATATGAAATTGTTCAAATGATCAAGGGATAGGGCATGGTCATGGTGGGTAAACAATCACTCAATATCTGAGGGCATATGAATTCCCAGGCTGGAGAGATCTGTCACATTTTCCAAGGGGGCAGCAACAGTCCTCTGAGTGCAGGAGCAGGGCCTGGCAAAATAGGATGGCCCACTGATGGGTTCTTGTTATTGTGACTAGCCTTATGAGACTTTGTTCTTGTAATTGAATCTTAGCCTATAGTAATGGGGTGCCTAAGGGTGGCCACCTGAGAGCCTCCTTGATGCTCAAATGTGGCCTCTGTAAGCCTAACTTAGGATAGGAATGCATTACCTTCCCCCAACATGGGTCATGTATCCCGGGGAGGAACCTCCCTGGCAATGAGGGATTAATACCAAGTGCCAACTGACAACATGAATGGAAAAAGACCTTGAATAAAGGTGGAAAATGTAGAAAGAATTGAATTCATGTGGCTAAGAGACTTCCAAGAGAGTTGGGAGTTCATCCCAGAGGTAACGCTTATGTAAACCTCAGAAGGATCTAATAGAACACCAAAGTGGATATCACCCCTCACAGAGGGTCTCCTTAGAGCTCTTAAGACACCCATGTCCTACATATGTGGGGATATCCACAGAGATTGATGCCTTATTAGTGGGCTCTACTTTGGAATCTGTGCTCCGGAGAGTGACAGAGTTGGACTCAAATAAGTCCTCCCAGCATATGGTCCATCAAACCCTTCTATTCAAACCTATATGTGATGCTGCAGTTTTTAATTGTACTTCCAGAGACTGGAGCCTCTGGCCTATCTATGTGCCAGGTCTACGTGGAATCTCGGTGGAGCTGCAACTCCTACCCTACAGCTCAATGGATTCATCCAAGTTACCTGGCGAGTAGATGACGATGGGCAACAGCCATCCCATGGAATGGAGAGTGCCTGCAGCTGGAGGCAGGATAATCCCATTCTCTGTATCCATCGGATATAAGCCCTCTCTCACTTGGAGATGAAGTGGACATCACCATCCCAGTCCCCTCAGGTTTGGGGGAAGTGTTATGGACTAGAGTGCACTTAATGGTATTCTGTTGTAGACATATTGTGATTCAAGCAATGGAACAAATTATAACAGTGAGGTGGAACCAGTGGTCACTGGACACATTTGGGGCAGGGAGGTGAAGGGCAGTTGAAATACAGGGGGCTTTTTGGAACTTGGGGATTGTCCTGAGTGGAATTGCTGTGACGGAAGTAGGCCACTTTACTTCAACATACACCATGCAGAACTGTGTGTTAGAGAGTGTGATCTATGATGTGAACTATGGTCTATGCTTGGTGGCAAGGCCCCAGGATGTGTATATCCATTGTGGTTGATGTGCCACACTGATGAAGTATGTCTGTGTGGGATGTTGTTGGATGTGTGTGAGGTGGGGAACATGGGAATCCCTGTAATTTATGTGTAATATTTAGGTAATCTAAGCACCTCTAAAATATATATATATGTATGTATGTAAAGAAACAACATTTATGTAAGCTAATGCACATATATGCATATATATTTATATATAATTTTATAAATATTAGTATGTATTGTGAAAATTTTGATTTTTCCCCACAAAAAAAAAAGAAGAAAGAAAATGCTGCAATAATGGGCAGCATTATTTTTAAAATGGTAATTTTTAAAATGCTTGCCCAGAATGTAATGGATTGAAGAACCAGTGAAAACAACTAGGATAATTTGAAATAATTGGAAAGTCCATTTTTGCATAAAATAAGAGAAATCTTGAGTTCTGATGCATGAATCAGTGGTAACAAATTGAACACACATGAATGTGGAAGAAGGTGTGGGAGGAGCAGATCTCAGAACAAACTGCAAGTGCACTTTTCCTAGAGGAGAAAGACACTTTTAATTGCACAGTCACAGCCACATCCTTAAAAGATGGGCAACAAGTTGCACAGACTGGAAGTGGAGATTCTTGGAGATTCACATTCATCACATTCACAACGTTTCTCTCCAATATGAATGCTGTAATGTTTAATGAGATACTGCTTCTAGCTGAAGGCTATTCCACATTCCTTACATATATAGGGTTTCCCTCCACTCTGAATTTTCTCATGGTCAATGAGATTTGATTTGCTAATGAAAGCTTTCCTATATTCGTTACATATACATGGTTTCTCTCCAGTTTGTCTTCTCTGGTGTTTAATGAGCCTGATTTCTGAATGAAAGCTTTCCCACCTTCATCACACTCCTAGGCTTTCTCTCCTGTATGTATTCTCAGATGTTTAATGGGGTTTTCCTCCTGGTTGAAGGCTTTTCCACATTTATTGCATATATTGTGTTTTTAACCAGACTGAATGCTCTGATGTTTAAGGAAATATTTCTATTGGCTGAAGGGTTTTCTGCATTCTTTACATTCATCTAGTTTCTGTCCACTATGAGTTTTTACATGTTCTGTGAGCTATGATTTCTACCTTAAGGCTTTTTCACATGCCTTACATTTAAAGTGTTTCTTTGCAGTAGGAAATCTCTTATATATGAAATTTGGCATTTAAATTAAAGCTTTCCCACATATATATGATTTCTTTTCAGTAAGAATTTTCTGATGAATAAATAGGGCTTCTGTCATGTGGAAAACTTTTCCTCATGTATGACATTTCTGTGATTGTTTCCCTGTATGGATTTTAAAATGAGGAATAAAAAATAACTGTAAAGAGCAGACTACATTCAGGAAACGCATATGGTTTCTCTCTATTTTGAATTTTCTCATATTCCATGAGGTTTTGTTTCAGATGGATACATTCCCATGTACCTTACAATACTAACAAATGTATGAATATTTCATGCTCAATGAGATTTAATGCCTGTCTGAAGGATTTCCAATATTCCTTATATACACAGGGTTTTACTCCTGCATGTTTCGTTGATGGGACTCTAGCTTTCCCAAATTCATGAAACCCTAATTATTTTCTCTGAAAGATTAATTCTCAGGTATCTCATGGGTTGAATTTCCAAGAAAACTTCACATTCATTACACTTAAAGGGGAGGACTACCATGTGGGCAAATTGGCAAAATTCATTGTCTTAATTCTTTTTCCCTTTCATAGATTCCCTCATGCTTAGGTAAGCATGATGTTATATACATAAAAGTGTTATTTTGAGGAAACAGTGCTTGCCATCAGAGAACATATTTTCCCAACTTTCTTTCATTCTCTGCCTTCATCTTGAGACTGTACTCTTGTGCAAGTAGATATAACTTCACTCACAAGCCTTTTGTTATGTGGTTCTTACTGCTTCTCTAATGTCCCATGCTTCTTCATAGTTTGTGGGGTGTGGCAAAATCACTGCTTACAGGGAAATTTATAGCATTGAATGCATTCATTAGAAAACAGGAAAGATCCAATATCAATCATCTAAGCATCAAATTTTGGAAGTGCAACAATATCTCCTTTTTTAAAATTCTATCTTTCATGGCTCTTCTTGCCTCAAATGAGTGTCATATCCAGTTTGGTGACTTCATAACTTGGAAATGGGGCAGTGATACAGCACTTGATTTATGATGGGGAAAAAACAACACCCCATAAATCAATAGTGGTTCCTTCATTCTTCTGAAGGATAAGAAAGGTGCAGCTCCAAAAAGTGTGCCAAATGAATGCTATGAACCTGGTAATAGTCTGATATTATCTCATAATCTGTAATATATGTTCCACCATGGAAAAAAAAAAAAAAGATGCATGAGTAAGGTGGCTACAGAACAAAGGCCAAAATGGCAACCCAGGAAATCCAGAACACTTTGCTTGGACTGACTATTTTTCCTCCATTTTTTTTCTATTTATTTGGATGAGACGCACTATTTAATAGTTTTAAAGTTTACCGAGGTAATGATAACACTTTTGCTTGCCTTACCAAAGCTGCACTTATTATTTGTTATTGACTTGCCAAATGTATTCTTTTTTTTTTTTAATTTAGAATAATGACATTTTATTAAATCATAAGTCAGATAAAAAATCACAACTTTGCTGAAAATCTTGTAATTTCACTAGAAAGACTTTAACTTTTATGGCTCACTGTCACTTCCCTGACTCACCTTTCTCTCTCTGCTCCAGGCACATTGTGCTCTTTCCCCTTCTGTTAACACATCAAAACATATCCTGTATTATTCAGCCAAAGGGGTGCTGATGCAATATTCCATAAATCTGTTGGTCTTTATACAGGGGATTTTTTGGAGTAGAAGGTTACAGTTACCAGGCTAGAAAGCATAAATTTCTTCCTTCACCAAAGTCTGTTACTCTGTCTTGGAGCAAGACAGCTGCCAATATTTGCCAGGGTTCAGGCTTCTTCAGTTCCTCTCTTCTCATGGCTGAGTTTTTTTCTGGGATCATCTACTCTGTTTACTCCTCAAGGTCAGCTGTAGACTTTTGGTCTTTCTAAGCTTTGCCTCTCTCCACAATGCCAGCTGTGAACGGTCAGGTGAAATGCTTGTGTCTTTACCCTGGGGCCTTCTGTTGTTGCTCATCAGAACTCCAACCTCAAAATCTACAACAACTCTGTCCTCTGCCCTATCTTTTATGTCTGAGTACCCACCCACCAAGGGATGGGGCTCAAAGCACTACCGACTCTGGTCCAGTCAACTCCCTTATCATAACTTAATCATGCCCAGATTAACAGACCAGTTTACAAGTATAATCCAATATCTATTTTTGGAATTCATAATGATATAAAACTGCTACATATCCATTTACCCATCTAATGCTATATATTATTTTATGGTGCATTTGAACACTTTTTTGATGTCCTAGGACCCGTATATCTTTATTACTTTCTCCATTCTATTGTCATTCATATATATTTGTTTAATTAACAGATATTGCTCTTCAGTCCATCCTGAATCTTGAACCTCCTGAGGTTATTTTCTTTCTGCCTGAAGAATATTCTTTTCTATTTCTTTTAAAGTGAGTTGCTGCCAAAAACTTTATTAATTTTTGCTCATCTGTTAAAGTATTTGCTTCAATTCTTCCTGAAGGATTGAAATGAATTAAATCTCAGGCCTCTATGATTCCACTGCATTTGAGAGCTCCCTAAGGGTTAAATTTCTCCATTCTTTTGTAAATGTAAACAGTTCTTTGGAGAAGAAAATAGCGGCTTTCCATTTTACACCCTGCTTCCTGACCCCCACCCCCCAGGCCAAATATCTGTGCTCTGGCTCTGGGGATGGGAATGATGGAACACCTCTCTGAGTTACACACCTGATTTTGTTGTTAAGATTTGGGGGAGGAATCACAGAATATGTGTTCTTCTTTGGACCATGCTTGGGAGCAGTTGAAAAGGAAACAAGAACACACCAATTCTCCCCAGCAGGAACCCCAAGCTTTTAAAATATGTGTGGTCATTAAAAACACAGACACGCATCTGGGTCTAATGCAGGAATGGTGGGACTAATGGGGGAATGGCGCCACTCATCCTGGGAAAAGGTCAATCACTACCCTTCCCCCTGCTGAGATGCTAACAGCAAATATCTGCTTCTGTAACTCTGCTTGTTTGTTTTTCCAGAAACCTATATAGAAAAGTATATGTTTAAACCTATCAATCCTGTCTCTTGGCATGCATGGGAAAGTTTGGTGCATGTGGAAAGAAAGTCTATAAAGGCTGCAGCCTCCAGATTTTAGGTGTGACTCTTACTAAAGAGTACCCCATGTCTGTTACAAAGGTTCCATTAAATTTTTCTCCTGGGAGTTGTTATTTATATGAACTGTTCCACTTCATTCTGGAGGCCCCAGTGAGATAGAGCAGAGCCAGCCACAATGAGGCCTTCAGGGGGAAGGCATCTGAGGAAGGTTCCTCAGCCCCAGTAGGTCCTCAGTCTGGCCAGAAACTACACGGGAGATTATAAATTCAACATAATGAACCACCAGTTCTGTTCTGTTTTGGTAAGTCTGGATCCAGGGGAGGCCGTTGGGCTGTCAGATGTGCCTCTGCTCCCATGGCTTGGCCACTGGGTTAGACGTCACCTGGGACCTCAGAATAGGCTCAAGTTTTGTGTGTCTGTGTGCGTAGCTCCGTGTCTGTCTGTAATGATTCTGCTCAGTTTCTGCTCTGTGCTCCTTTTGATTGTTACTGTGGATCAATCCTCCTCTTGTCCTACCACACCCCTTGCTGTTTTCTAAAGAACTTTCAGGAATTCAAGAAGGCAGTGGCTGGATATGCATCCAAGGTCAACCCGGGGACTCTACAAAACCTCTGCAAATTGGAGTGGCCCACCTTTGGTGTGGGCTGGCCATCTGAAGGAACAACAGACCTCCCAAAAGTCTACAACATCTGGAGGGTCATCTATGGCAAACCTGGCCACCCGGACCAGATTCCTTACATTGATGTGTGGATAGACCTTCTTACAGACAGTCCCAAGAGACTAAAAATTTGTCTTGCAGGATAAAGGTGCCTGGGCCAGCCAGAGCCTCAACTTCCCTTGAAAGCTCCCGTTAAGAACACCAGTCCTTCAGTCCTGCAAGATGTCCCTGAGGAACCACCCCCTTAACTACCCAACCCCAAATCTACCTCTCATCCCCCTACATTTGGCCCCATCCCATCCACTCCTCCTCCTCTCTCTAACCAGCACCCCCATACATGAGGGGGCACCCAGTATCAGGCTTCTTCTGATCCCTGCAACTTGCCTGACTCAGTCCCCTTAGTGCCCCCACACCAAGCAGTTCCAGGCCTGTGTGATATAGATCCTGTTCATGGTATTTGCCTCCTTTTCATATACAGACCAGTATAACTAGAAAAATCAAAATCCTCCATTCTTGGAAAAACCCCATGGCTTAATTTCTCTCCTAGAAACTACCTTTTACACCCATAATCCCACCTGGGCTGACTGCCAGCAACTGTTACAGGTCATATTCATTTCAGAGGAGAGAGATCATATCCAGAGGGAGGCCAACCCACTACTGACTCTACCCAAATAGAAACTGTGTTCCCCTCTACCAGACCAGACTGGAATTACAATCAGGATCAAGGTAAAGAGGCTCTCAAATGGTTTCATGAGACTCACCTAGATGGCCTTCGAGATGCTGCCAGAAAGCCAATGAATCTAAGGTGAGTGAAACCACCCAAGGCCCTAATGAGTCATCCTCTGCCTTTTTATACTGTCTAATGGAGGCCTATAGAAATTACACATCTATAAACCCTGAGGCTCCTGAAAATCATAGGGCTATAAATAGAGCATTTATATCACAGTCTGCTCCTGATATATGAAAGAAATTCCAAAGACTAGAGAGGTTTGAAGGGAAGCTATTATCTGAAATGATGGAGGTGGCACAGAAAATGTATAACAATAGGGAGGATGACAATACTCTAAAAATCAAGAAGGTGGCAAAGGTCCTGCTGAGCACAATGGTGACAGAGTGCGTTAGGGCCTCTTCCTCCTGTGGATTCTCTGGGAACCAGAGAAAGCCAAGGCAAGGTAAATCAGGACTGCAAAAGGACCAGTGCGCTTACTGTAAAGAAAAGGGACACTGGAAAAATGAATGTCCCTGATGCCAAACAGACCCCACCCCAGCCCTGCAGTTTCTAGACTGATGGGGCAAGGGTTCTCCAGACCCATGGGAGCCCATGGTGAAAGTTACAGTTGGGGGCAGCCCTGGTAACTTCCTGGTCAATACAGGGGCTACATACTCTGCCCTAAAATTGGACCCTGGTCTCTTTAAAGATGAACATACTCTGGTTCAAGGGGCCACTGGGAAGATACACTGTTATCCCTGGACCACCACTGGGACCATTAATCTTGGATCTGGGACTGTCACCTACTCTTTCCTTGTTATGCCCAACTGTCCCTACCCCCTGATGGGAGGAGATTTGCTACAAAAATTGAAAGCCACCATCTCCTTTGGGGATGGTGAGATTAAACTAAAGTTCAGTGCTCAGCCCCGGATGCTCCTAGTAACCTGCCCTATGTCAGAAGAATATCTACTAACAGGCCTCAAAACACCACAAGTGGCTAATCGGTTGCTGCAAGAATTCCATTGCCTTGTTCCAGGAGTCTGGGCTGAGACAAACCCCTGGGCGGCTCAACATCAGGCCCCCATGGTGGTGAAAGTACTCAGCCATTCTCTCCCCATCCGGGTATGGCAGTATGCAATCAGCCACAAAGTCAGGACTGGAAAAGAAAAACACATCAACCATCTCCTCGATGCAGGTATTCTTGTTCCTTGCCAGTCCCCATGGAACACCCCCTTACTTCCTGTACAAAAGCCGGGGAACACAGTCTATCAGATGGTACAGGATCTTAGAGAAGTAAATTAGAGGGTTGAAACAATACACCCTGCCATCCCTAACCCATACATGCTCCTAAGCCAGCTCCCTCTGGAACATACTACCTACAAAGTCCTGGATTTAAAAGATGCATTCTTTTCTATACCTGTGGCACCAGTTACCCAGCTTATTTTTGTCTTTGAAGACCCTCAGCCCGGGGGATTTGGCAGCTGACATGGGCCTGGCTTCCCCAAGGATTCAAAAGCAACCTCACCTTGTTTGGAGAGGCTCTGGGGTGAGGTTTTTACCCGTTATGGCAAACAGTAAGTTTCCTTCACTAGTCTCAAGCTCCTTCATCAGAATTATTTGCATTGGCAGATTCTTTTGGGTACACATTTCTGTTTATAAATACATGCATTCTCTAGTTTCATCCATCCCACACCCTATCACATGTGAGAAAATTATTAGAGTAAAACTTAAAAATATAAATAAATTTTCTCATTTCTTAAAATACTTGAGATTAGAAGTATATCATCTTATTATGAAAGGATCATTTCTGATTTAAAATAATAATGAAAATTGGAGTTAAGTAGAAAGCAGGTGAATGTAGTTCAGTGGCTGTTAAACTTCAATCCACATCAGAATCAGATTAAGAAACTGAAAAAATATAAATCGTTGGGATGCCTTATAAGAAAATGCTACAGGAGAGAGGCAAGTTGGCTATGGTTTAGGAGAATACTCACTGACTATCTCTCTGGGGACGGCTGATTGTGGGTGGGGTCCTGCCAAAGGGTCTGTGCTGTGGGCACACGGAGTGAGAAACTTGGGTCACTTAGCAGCTGGAAGATCGATGCCATGGAGTGATTGGTGGAGATTCTTGAGTTTTGAGCTTGCCTGTGGTAGTTAACACAGACAGCTGAGCCCCACCCACAGGGACCATTTCTGGTTTGAACCATGAATCCTGCAACCATGACTCACACTCCTGAATTGAGGCAGCATAATCTGAGGAAGGGAGGGCTCTGACAGAAGGTGTAGAGGGGCTTAACTTCTGTGGATTTGGCTGCTTGGAACCCTCATACATTTGGGGATAAGATAAGCTGGCTTGAAACAGCACCAGGTTTAGGGTAGAGGGGAATCTGCTGAGGAAACCTGATTTACTCAGCAGCCAACTGACAATGAGGCCTGACCCAGAGGGGGCAGATTCAACAAATTTTATCATTCTGCCCTGACAAGCATCATACGTTCAATCCCCTGGGGAGGCAAGGAAGTGGGAAGGGCTTGATTGGTTTCCACGAGCCTATTTAGGGTCCCCTCAGTGAAGGGGGTGATCTAGCAGAGGACATCTTTTGGGTCCCTTATTTTTCCAAAAAAAAAAGAAGACAGTCACTTTAAAAAACGAATTCTTTTTCTTAATTCAGTTTAATACCAAAAAAATCTGCCTCAAAACTTGCAGAGAGAACCCGAAGGGAAATTAATGAACACAAGCAGACTGAGAGGATCCACAAGGACCCTAGAAGGAACACTTCCTCTTTAGCTTTGTTTGACTGCTTGCTGGTGTGGTTGTTTGATTTTTCTCTGTTTATTTGTTGTTTCTTGCTTTTATTTCCTCTTTCCTCTCCCCTTTCTGTTTTCCTTCATTTTTAAAAAAATTAGGTGCTGCTAGATTAATTCTTCTTTGCTCTTCTTCTTCTTCACAGATTTCTCATTCTCTGTCTATACTGATATTGTATCCCAAGCTATCTCTTATCCTTCCTTCATCTCTCGGCTTTCTGCTTTCTGTTGTGGTTTGTAGATACCATGTTTTTCATTAGCCCACATCTTAAGGGTACCCATTGCTATTCTATCAATTTTGTTTACTTCTTATTTTATTAATATTAGCTTTTTATTTTTAGACCTTTCTTTACTCTTTCTCTCCATCCTCATCATTCTAGCCTTTTAATTCATTATATATATATACCTTTAATTGGTTTCCCTACCCATTATGGGTACTCCACTTTTTTTCCCTATTACTCTACACTGCCTACACAAGCTAAATATTCATTTCACTAAGTTCTATTTGGCCCCTTTTCTAACTTTTATGAATATTACTATTATCCTTATTCTTTTCTCACATCTTTCAATCCCTCTGGCCCTAATTTTTTGCCTTCAAGGTAACATAGAAAGAATCAAGGAAACAAATAAGAAGAGAAAATGTCAAAGAGAAAAGTTAACACACACACAGAACCACAAACTAAATAAATCACCAGAGGAGTGAGAGAAGCTAATCAACTGAATAAACCCAGCAAGATAAAATGATGACTAGAGTGCAATGAAAAATTACAAATGACACCGACAAACAGGAAGACATAGACCACTCCAAAGAACAAACTAAAAACCAGGAATATATGCTGAACATTGAACAACTAATCAAAGATTCCCAAACAAATATCAAGAACCAACTTAATGAAGTGAAGGAAGAGATTAAGGATATAAAGAAGACACTGGGAGAACATACTGAAGAAATTGTAAACATATGCAAAAAGATAACAGATATGATGGTGATCAGTGGCACAATCCAAGAAACTGAAAGGATGCTTGATTCACATAACAGCAGATTTGAACAGGCAGAAGAAAGAATTAGTGATGTGGAAGACAATACACGTGAAATCAAACTGATAGTAGACCAGATAGACAAAAAAATATAAAAAATCCTACAGGGACACAGGGTTTTATATGACAACACAAAACACACAAACATTTGCATTATGGGCATCCCAGAAGGAGAAGAGAAGGGAAAGGAAACAGAAGGAGTGTTGAAGGAAATAATGGCTGAAAATTTCCCAACACTATTGAGAGAGATGGATGTGCAGAACCAGGAAGCAAAGCGCACCCCTAGCAGTATAAATCCCAACAGACCAACTACAAGACATATATTTGTCAAAAAGTCCAATGCTCAAGACAAAGAGAAAATACTCAAGGCAGTAAAAGAAAAGAGAACCATCATATACAGGGGACACA
Source organism: Tolypeutes matacus (assembly GCA_026826555.1). NCBI lineage: Eukaryota > Metazoa > Chordata > Mammalia > Cingulata > Chlamyphoridae > Tolypeutes > Tolypeutes matacus. Next base: position 353,389 of record JAKSZT010054075.1, on the reverse strand, counting down.
CAATAAGATTAAATGCTGATTTCTCATCTGAAACCTTGGAGGAAAGAACACAGTGGTATGACATAGTTAAAGTAATAAGAGAAAAAATCTTCCAGCCACGAATTCTCTCTCCAGCAAAACTGGCATTCAAAAATGATGGAGAGTTCAAATTATTCACATATAAATAGAAATTAAGAGAGTACGTCAATAAGAAGCTGGCACTTCAAGAAATACTAAAGGAAGTTCTACAAGTTGAAAGGAAAAATCAAGAGTTAGAAGAGTTTGAAAACAACTAAAAACACAAAAACAAAACAAAACAACGTATAACATACATTAATCCAAAGAATATATGGCTGAAGTAAGAAATTCATTGCGAGTAATAACACTGAGTGTTAATGGATTAAATTCACCAATCAAGAGACACAGATTGGCAGAATCAATGAAGAAATATGATCCATCTATATGCTGCCTAGAAGAAACCCACGTTCTTCCTGGGGATTCAAGGAGGCTGAAAGTAAATTGCTTGAAAATAATTATACAAGCTAATAATAGCCATGAAAGTGCAGGAGTAGCAATTCTAATATCATACAAAATAGACTTTAAATGCAAAACTATTGTAAGAGACAAAGGTGGACACTATATATTAGTAAATTGGGTAGTCTCTCAAGAAGAGAGAACAATCATAAATATTTATGCACCAAATTGGGTGCCTCATAATTCATGAAGCTAGCTCTGGAAAAGCTTAGTGGAGAAATAAATGTCTCTACAATTATATCAGTGGACTTTAATACACCATTATCATCATTAGACAGAATATCTGGACAGAGAATCAACAAAGAAACAAAGCCTCTAAACAGTACATTAGAAGACCAAGACTTAATAGACATAAACAGAGCAATAAAAGCAAATACATCAGGATTTACATTCTTCTCGAGTGCACATGGATCATACTCCACGATAGACCACATGCTAGGCCACAGAACAAATCTCAATGGATTCAGAAAGATTGAGATTATACAAAGTAATTTCTCTGAAATTGGGAACCACTAAGGGCCAGAGAAACAGGTTAGGAACAAGGAAATGGAAGTTAAACAACACACTCTTAGACAAACAGTGGGTCAAGGTGGAAATCTCAAAAGAAATCAGTAACTATATTGAAACTAATAAAAACGACAACACAACATATTAAAACCTATGTGATGCAGCCAAAGCTGACCAGAGATGGAAGTTCATAGTCATAAATACATATATTACAAAAGAAGAAAGAGTTAAAATTGAAGACCTAGCTGCACAATTGGAGGAATTGGAAAACAACAACAAACTAAACCTAAAGGAAGCAGAATGAAGGAAATAACAAAGATTAGAGCAGAACTAAATGAAATAGAGAATAAGAAAGCACTAGAAAATAATAAATAAAACCAAAAGGTGGTTCTTCGAGAATATCAATAAAATTGACAAACCCTTAGCCAGACTAACAAAGAATAAGAGAGAATAGAAGCAAATAAACAAAATAGGAAATGAGGAAGGGGATATCACTACTGACCCCACAGAAATGAAGAGCATTATAAGGGAATACTTTGAAAAATTATATACCAACAAGAATGATAATTTAGAGGAAATGGACGTTTCTAGAAACCCACAAACAGCCTACATTGATGAAAGAAGGAATTGATGAACTCAACAGTCCAACTACAGTGAAGAGATAGACTTCAAAAACCTCCCAACTAAGAAGAGCCCAGGATCAGATGGCTTCAAAACTGAATTCTACCAAACATTCCAGAAAACCTAACAGGAAAATCTACTTAAGCTCTTCAAAAGAATAGAAATAGAAGGAATATTGCCTAACTCATTCTATGATGCCAACATTACCCTAATACCAAAACCAAAGATATCACAAGAAAGGAAAATTACAGACCAATTTCCCTAAAGAACCTAGATGATAAAATGCTCAACCAAATACATGATAATAGCATTCAACAACACATCAAATGGATTATACACAATAACCAAGTGGGTTTCATCCCCGGTTTGCAAGGATTGTTCAATATAAGAAAATAAATCGATGTAATACACCACATAAACAAACATTAAAAAAAAACACATGATCATCTCTATAGATGCAAAAAAAGCTTTTGACAAAATACAGAACGCTTTCTTGACAAAAACCTTGCAACACATAGGAATAAAAGGAAATATTCTGAAAATGATAAAGGGTATATATGATAAACCAAAAGCTAACTCAACTTCAATGATGAAATCCTAAAAACCTTCCCTCTGAGATTGGGAACAAGAACAGGATGCCCACTATCACCACTATTATTTAACATTGCCTTAGGAGTACTTGCTCGAGCACTGAGTCAAGAAAAGGATATAAAGGGCATACAGATTGGAAAAGAAGAATAAAAATTTTCATTACTTGCAGATGACATGATCCTATACATAGAAAGCCCAGAGAAAGCTACAACAAAGCTTCTGGAACTTATAAAGGAGTTCAGTAATTTTGTAGGCTATAAGATCAATGCTCAAAAATCAGTAGCATTTTTGTACACCAATAAAGAGCAATTAGAGGAGGAAATCAAGAAAAAAATGCCATTTTCAATAATTACTAAAAGAATCAAATAACTAGGAATAAATTTAACTAAAGATGTAAAAGATTATATACAGAAAACTACACAACACTGTTAAAGGAAATCAGAGAAGACATAAATAAATGGAAAATTATTCCCTCTTCATGGATAGGAGGACTAAACATTATGAAGATGTCTATCCTGCCCAAACTACTCTACAAATTTAATGCAATCCCAATAAAAATCAACACTATATTTTTTAAGGAACTGAAAACTGCCTCAAAATATATTTGGAAAGGTAGGAGGACCCGAATTGCCATAGATATATTGAAAAAGAAAAATTAAGTTGGATGTATTACATTAACAGACTTTAAAATATATTACAAAGCTACAGTGATCAAAACTGTATGGTATTGGCACAAGGATAGACCTACTGACCAATGGAATCAAATTGATAATACTGATATAGGCCCTTGCATATACAGTCATCTGATATTCGACACGGCTACCAAGCCCACTCAGTTGGGAGAGAATGTCCTCTTTTACAAGTGGTCCTTGGAGAACTGGATATCCATATCCAAAAGAATGAGAGAAGAATACCAACTCACACCTTATACAAAAATCAACACAAGATGGGTCAAAGATCTAAATATAAGAGCCAAAACCATAAAGACCTTGGAAGATAATGTAGGAAAGCATCTACAGGACCTCGTAATAGGAAATGGTTTCATTTACTTCAGAGCCAAAGCACGAGCAGCAAGAGAAAAAATAGATAAATGGGATTTCCTCAAAATTAAAAACTTCTGCACATCAAAGTTTGTTATTAAGAAAATAAAATGGCAGCCTACCCAATGGGAGAAAATATTTGGCAACCTTATATCTGGTAAGAGCCTAATATCCTGCATATATAAAGAAATCCTACACCTTAAAAATAAAAAGACAAACAACCCATGTAAAAAATTGGCAATTGACCTGAAAAGACACTTCTCCATGGATGAAATACCAAGGACTAAAAAACACATGAATAAATGCTCGACATCGCTTGTTATCAGGGGAATGCAAATCAAAACAAAAATGAGATACCATTTACACCCATCAGAATGGCAGCTATAACGAAAACAGGAGACTCTAAATGTTGGAGAGAATGTGGAGGTATAGGAACCCTCATCCACTGCTGGTGGGATGGTGGAATGATGCAGCCACTGTGGAGGACTGTTTGGCAATTCCTCAGAAAACTAACAACAGATCTTCCCTATGATCCACCAATTCCACTGCTTGGTAAATACCCAGAACTGAAAGCAAAGGCACAAACAAATATATGCACTCCAATATTCACAGTGGCATTATTCACCATTACCAAAAGGTGGAATCAGCCCTGATGCCCATCAACAGATAATGGATAAGCAAAACGTGGTACATACATACAATGGAATATTACTCAGCTCTAAGAAGGAATAAAGTGCTAACACACAGAATAACGTGGATGAATCTTGAAGACCTTATGTTGAGTGAAGGAAGCCAGGCATTGAAGGATGAACATTATATGACCTCACTGATTTGAACTGAGGAAATTGAGCAGTCTCTCAGAACCATTGTCTGTAAGATAGGTTAACAAGGGAGAGAAAGAGAAGGGTAGACTGTGACCCATCACCGAGATGGACATAATCAATGGTAAAGGGATAGAATAGAGTTGCATATTGAAAGATAGGACAGATGGGGAGTGATATTACTGGGTTAGTTGGCACAGGGCTGACAAGGGGTTAGATTAGGAAGGGCAGGTGGGAATACCCAGGGCATGTAACTATGAATCTTGTCATTCTATGTGTCAAGACAAGGGAGTGTCATATGCCCCAGGGGGATGGGGAGGAAGGAACAGTTAAGATCAAATGGGGTATTTAGTGGTCATGGGAAAGGTTTTTCATTTCCTTACAGTAATGGACATAGGACATGGTAAATATCATCAAAAATTATTAAACTGTACTGTCTAAAATGTAAACTAAACTGTAAACCATTGACAATGTTTAGTTGCTATATTTTACTATTTGTATAATAGTTATAACAATGCTAACATCCATTTTTTAAAAAGGCTTTATTATGGGGTAGGGAAGGGGAGGGAGTTTGGGTATGTGGGAGTCTCTAGTATTCCGTGTGTGACTTTGTTGCGAACTAAATCTTTGAAAATGAAATGAAAATTTGGTAGACAATGGGAATGACAGGGGGAAGGTGTCACAGTTCACTAGACGTCCGATAATACAGTGATAAAGAAAAAAAAAAGAATGTATTTTTTTAAAAAGGAATTTTTTTGTTTTTCCCCATTTTTAAAATGTACCAATCAGCTAATTATATTTTATTTTTAGTTTTCATTTTTTCCTCTGAGTTTCCTTGTATTTATCCATTGCATTTTAGCTTATCATTATTATTTCTTTATCCTATTAATTGTATTTGGTTATTATATGGGCTCCATATTCAAGGAAGCTTTAGATCACAGAAGGGTAACAATGGGGGCTGAAGAGGTTCATTGGTGGGTGGTGTCAGGAATGGGGGATTCATGGGAGTAAGTTCATCTGAATATACATGAAAGATACATGGAATTGTTCAAATGATCAAGGGATTGGGCATGGTCACGGTGGGTAGACAATCACTCATTAAATGAGGGAATCTGAATTCCCAGCTTGGAGAACTCTGCCATATTCTCCAAGGGGGCAGCAACAGTTCCCTGGGTGCAGGAGCAGGGTCTGGCAATACAGGATGGCCCAGTGATGGGTGCTTTTATTGATGACTAGCATTATGAGTCTTTGCTCTTGTAATAGAAACTTAGCCTACTGTTATGGGATGCCTAAATGTTGCCACCTGAGAGCCTCCTTGTTGATCAAATGTTGCCTCTCTAAGCCAAACTTAGGATGTGAATCCATTATCTTCCCCCCAACGTGGGAAATGGTTCCTGGGGATGAACCTCCCTGGCAATGAGGGATTAATACCAAGTGCCAACTGAATACATGACTGGAGAAAGACCTTGAATAAAGGAGGGAAAGTTAAAGAGAAATGTTTTCATGTGGCTAAGAGACTTCAAAGAGAGTCATCCCAAACATAATGCTTACGCAAACCTCAATAGGATCTCATAGAACACCAAAGTGTATATCATCCCACACAGAGGGTCTTCTGAGGTTTCTGAACACACCCAGGTCTTACATAAGTGGGGATAGCCACAGAGATTGATGCCTTATTAGTGGGCTCTACATTGGAAACTGTGCTCCTGAGAGTGAAAGAGTTAGACTCAAATAAGTCTTCTTGCACATGGACCATCAGTCCTTTCTTTTTAAATCTATATGTGATGCTGGAGTTTTTATGTGTACTTCCAGAGACCGGAGCCTTTGGCCTACCTATGTCCCAGGTGTATGTGGAATCTTGGTGGAGCTGCAACTCCTACACTACAGCTCAATGGACTCATCCAAGTCACCTGGTGAGGAGATGTCAATGGGCAATGGCCATTCCAGGGAATGAAGAGGCCCTACAGGTGCAGGCAGGATAATCCCATACACTGTATCAATGGGATATAAGCCTTCTCTCACTTGGAGGTGGAGTGGACATCACCATCCCAGTACCCTCAGGATTGGGGGAAGAACTATGGACTAGAGTGGACTAAGTGGTATTCTGCTGTAGACATATTGTGATTCAAGTAATGGAAGAAATTATAACAGTGAGGTGGAGACAGTGGCCACTGGACACTTTTGAGGCAGGGAGGCAAAAGGCAGTTGAAATACAGGGGTTGTTTTGGGAATTGGGCTTTTTCCTGAGTGGCATTGCTGTGACAGATGTAGGCCAATTTATATCAGCATATACCATGCAGAACTGTGTGGCAGTGAGTGTGGCCTACGATGTGAACTGTGGTCTATGCTTGGTGGCAAGGCCCCAGGATGTGTATATCCATTGTGGGTGATGGGCCACACTGATGAAGGATGTGTGTGTGGGATATTGCTGTAGGTGTGGGAGGTGGGGAACATGGGAATCCCTGTAATTTCTGTGTAATATTTAGGTAATCTTAGCACCTTAAAATATATATATATATATATATATATATATATGTGTGTGTGTGTGTAAAGAAATAACATTTATGTAAACTAATGCACATAAATGCATATATATTTAAATATAATTTTATAAATATTAGTATGTGTTGTGATGAAAGTTATGATTTTTACCAACAATAAAAAAAAGAATAAAAGTGAAAGAAAATGCTGCAATAATGGGCGGCATTATTTTTTAAATAGTAATTTTTTAAATGCTTACCAAGAATGTAATGGATTGAAGAACAAGTGGAGACAACAAGGATAATTTGAAATAATTGGAAAGCCCATCTTTACATAAAATAAGAGAAATCTCGAGTTCTGATGCATCAATCAGTGGTAACAAATTGAACACACATGGGTGGGAAGAAGGTGTGGGAAGAGCAGATCTCAGAACAAACTGCAAGTGCACTTTTCCTAGAGGAGAAACACATCCTGAATTGCACAGTCACAGCCATTTCCTTAAAGATTGGCAACAAGTTGCAAAGACTGGAGGTGGAGATTCTTTGGAGAGTCACATTCATTACATTCACAGGGTTTCTCTTCCAATAAATGTTATAATATTTAATGAGATACTGCTTCTGGCTGAAGGCTATTCCACATTCCTTACATATATATATATATATGTTTCCCTCCACTATGAATTTTCTTATGGTCAGTGACATTTGATTTCCTACAGAAGGCTTTCCTACATTCCTTACATATGCAGGTTTTCTTTCCAGTTTGTAATCTCTGTTGTGTAATGAGTCTTGATTTCTGAAGGATAGCTTTCCCACATCCATCACATTCCTAGGCTTTCTCTCCTGAATGTATTCTCAGATGGTTAATGAGGTTTTCCTCCTGGGTGAAGGCTTTTCCACATTTATTGCATATATTGGGTTTTTCTCCAGAATGAATGCTCTGATGTTTAAGGAAATATTTCTATTGGCTGAAGGCTTTTCTGCATTGTTTACAGTCACTCTGTTTCTGTCCACTATGCGTTTTTACATGTTCTGTGAGATATGATTTGTACCTAAAGGCTTTTTCACATGCCTTACATGTATAGGGTTTCTTTGCAGTAGGAAATCTCTTGTATATGAAATTTCACATTTGAATTAAAGCTTACCCACATATATATGATTTCTCTTAAGTAAGAATTTTCTAATGAATAAAGAGGGTTTCTCTCAGGATGAAAAATTTCCCACATGTATGACATTTCTATGATTATCCCCCTGTATGGCTTTTAAAATGAGGAGTAAAAAAGGACAGTAAAGAGCAGACTACATTAAGGAAACTCATATGGTTTCTCTGTAGTTTGAATTTTCTCATATTCCATGAGGTTTTGTTTCAGATGGAAGCATTCCATGTGCATTAAAATACTAATTAATGTATGCATATTTCATGCTCAATGAGATTTAATGACTGGCTGAACGATTTCCAATATTCCTTACATACACAGGATTTACTCCTACATATTTCTTTGATGGGACCCTAGCTTTCCCAAATTCATGAAATCCCAAATGTATTCTCTGAAAGATTAGTTCTCGGGTATCTCATGAGGATGAATTTCCAAGAAATCTTCACATTCATTACACTTAAAGGGGAGGGCTACCATGTGGGGCAAAGTGTCAAAACTCATTGTCTTCATTCATTTTTCCTTATATAGATCCCCTCATGCTTAGGTAAGGTTGATGCAAATTCCTTCAAAGCAAAGTTATATTCATAGAAGTGCTATTTTGAGGAAACAATGTTTGCAATCAAAGAACATATTTTCCCAACTTTCTTACATTCTCTGTCTTCATCTTAAGACTGTACTATTGTGGAAGTGGATATTGCTTCACTCATAAGCCTTTGGTTATGTAGTTCTTTCTGCTTCTCTGATATCCTATGCGTCTTCATAGTTTGTGGGGTGCAGCAAAATCAGTGATTAGAGGGAAATTTATATCACTGAATTCATTCATTATAAAACAGGAAAGATCCTATATCAAACAAGTAAGCATCCAATTTTGGAAGTGTAACAATATCTCCTTTTCTTTTATTCTGTCATTCATGGCTCTTCTTGCCTCAAATGAGCATCACATCCAGGTTGGTGACTTCATAATTTGGATATGGGACAGCAATACAGCAATACAGGACAAAACAACACCCCGCAAATCAAACGTGTTTCCTTCATTCTTCGGAATGATAAGAAAGTTGCAGCTTCCAAAGATGCATGAGTAAGGTGGCCCCAGAACAAGCACCAAAATGGCAACCCAGGAAATCCTGAACACTTTGTTTAGGCTGACTATTTTTGCTCAATTTTTTTTTCTATTTATTTGGATGAGATGCACTATTTAATATTTATTAAAGTTTACTGAGGAAATTTCAACACTTTTGCTTGCCTTGCCAAATCTGCACCTATTATTTGTTATTGACTTGCCAAATAATGTATTTTTAAACACTTTATATCATTTATTAGTCAGCCAAAGGGGTGCTGATGCAAAATATCATAAATCTGTTGGTCTTTTTAAAGGGTATTTATTTGGGGTAGAAGCTTACAGTTACCAGAAAAGAAAGCATAAATTTCTCCCTTCACCAAAGTCTGTTACTCTGTCTTGGAGCAAGACAGCTGCCAACAGTTGCCAGGGTTCAGGCTTTTTCGGTTCCTCTCTTCTCATGGTTGAGTTTCTCTCTGGGCTCATCTCCTCTGTTTACTCCACAAGATAAGCTATAGACTATGAGGCTCTCAAAACTTTTCCTCTCTCCACAAGGCCATCTGTGTACTGTCAGGTGAATCATTTGTCTCTTTACCCTGGGGCCTTCTGTTGTTGCTCATCACAAATCCAACCTCAAAATCTACTCAAATTCTGTCCTTTGCCCTGTCTTTTTATATCTGAGAACACACCCACCAAGGGACGAGGCTCAAAGCCCTACTGACTTTGGCCCAGGCAACTCCCTTATCATAACTTAATCATGCCCAGATTAACAGACCAGTTTACAAGCATATTCCAATATCTATTTTTGGAATTCATAATGATATCAAACTGCTACATTTCCATTTCCCCATCTTATGCTATATATCATTTTATGGTGCATTTGAACACTTTATTGATGTCCTAGGCCACGGATATCATTATTACTTTCTCCATTCAATCGTCATTCATATATATTAATTTTATTAACAGATATTGTTCTTCAGTCCATCCTGAATCTTAAAACTTCTGAGATTATTTTCTTTCAGTCTGAAGAATATTCTGTTACATTTCTTTTAAAGTGAATTGCTGCAACAAATTTTATTAGTTTTTACTCATCTGTAAAAGTATTTATATCAATTCTTCCTGAAGGATTGAAATGAATTAAATCTCAGGCCTCTATGATTCCACTGCATTTGACAGCTCCCTAAGTGTTGAATTTCTCCTTTCTGTGGTAAATGTAATCAGTTGTTTGGAGAAGAAAATAGGGGCTTTCCATTTTACAACCTGCTTCCTGCCCCCCCACCCCCCCAGGCCAAATCTGTACGTTCTGGCTCTGGGGATGGGAATAATGGAACACCTCCCTGAGTTACACACCTGATTTTGGAGTTAAGATTTGGGAGAGAAAGCACAGTATATGGAGTTCTTCTTTGGACCATTCTCACAAACAGTTGGAAAGGACACAAACCACACAAATTCTCCCCAGCAGGAACCCCAAGCTTATAAAATATGTGTGGTCATTAATAACCCAGACACCCATCCAGGCCTAATGGTGGAATGGTGGGCCTAATGGGGGAATGGCACCACTCATGCTGGGAAAAGGTCAATCACTTCCCCCCCTGCTGAGATGCTACCGGCAAATATCCACTTCTGTAACTCTGCTTGTTTGCTTTGCTCAGAACCCTATATAAAAATGTGTATGTTGAAACCTACCAATCCTGTCTCTTGGCACATGTGGGAAAGTTTGGCACACGTGGGAAGAAAGTCTCTAAAGGTTGCAGCCTTCAGAATTTAGGCATGATTCTTACTAAAGAGCATGCCCCAAGCATTAATAAAATTTCCACTAAATTTGTCTCCTGGCAGTTGTTATTTATATGAAGTGTTCCATTTCATTCTGGAGGCCCCAGCAAGATAGACCAGAGCCAGCCACTGAGGCCTTCAGGGGGAAGGCCTCTGAGGAACATTCCTCAGCCCTGATAGGTCCTCAGTCTGGCCAGAAACTCCATAGGAGATTATGAATTCGACCTAAGCAACTGACAGTTCTGTTCTGTTTTGGTAAGTTTGGATCCAGGGGAGGCCGTTGGGCTGCCAGATGCGCCTCGGCTCCCACAGCCTGGCCACTGGGTGAGACGTCACCCGGGGCCTCAGAATAGGCTCAAGGTTCATGTGTCTATGTGTGTAGCTGGCTGCCTGTCCATAAGATTTCTGCTCAGTTTCTGTTTTGTACTCCTTTTGATTGTTACTGTGGGTCAATCCTCCTCTTGTCCTACCACACCCCTTGCCTGTTTTCTAAAGAAATTTCAGGAAATCAAGTATGCAGCTGCTGGATATGGAGCCAAGTTCAACCCAGGGACCCTCCGAACCCTCTGCAAGTTGGAGTGGCCCACCTTTACTGTGGGTTGGCCATCTGAAGGAATGACGGACCTCCCAACAGTTTACAATGTACAGAGAGTCACGTGTGGCAAATCTGGCCATCTGGATCAGATTCCTTACATTTATGTTTGGATATATCTTCTTACAGACACTCCCAAGAAACTAAAAATTTGTCTTGCAGGACAAAAGCACCCGGCCCAGCCAGAGCCCTGACTTCCATTTAAAGCTCCCATTAAGAACCCCAGGCCTTTGCTCCTGCAAGATGCTCCTGATGAATCAACCCCTTACCTATCCACACCCAATCTTCCTCTTGTCCCCCTCCAACTACCCCTTTCCTGTCCACTCCTCCTTTTCTCCCTCTAAACCAATCATCTGCAGACTGCCTATACACTCGACTCCCCACACCCAAGATACTTCTCTAACCAGCACCCCCATATAAGAAAGGACACCCAGTATCCAGCTTCTGCAGATCCCCACAACTTGCCTGACTCAGTCCCCTTACTGCCCCTCCATCAAGCAGGCCCAGGCCTGAGTGATGAAAGTCTCCCATTCATGGTATATGCCCCCTTTTCATCTACAGATCTGTATAATTAGAAAAGTCAAAATCCTCTGTTCTCAGAAAAAAACCCATGGCTTAGTTTCTCTACTATAAACTATCTTTTTCACCCATAATCCCACCTGGGATGACTGCCAGCAACTGTTACAGGTCCTATTCACTTCAGAGAGAGATCGTATCTAGGGGGAGGCTGTAAAAACCATGATGGGTCAAGACAGCCAACCCACTACTGACCCTACCCAAAGTGAAACTGTGACTCCCACTACCAGACCAGACTGAAATTACAATCAGGATCAAGGTAAGGAGGCTCTCAAGCAGTTTTGCCAGACTCTCCTACGTGGCCTTTGAACTGCTACCAGAAAGTCCACAGATCTTTCTAAGGTGTGTGAAACCATCCAAGGCCCTATTGAATCACCCTCTGCCTTTTTAAAGCATCTAATCAAGGCCTATAGAATTACATCCCTATAAACCCTGAGGCAGCTGAAAATCATAGAGCTAAAAATATAGCATTTATATCACTGTCTGCTCCTGATATACGAAAGAAATTGCAAAGGCTAGAGGGGTTTGAAGGGAAGCTATTATCTGAACTGATGGAGGTAGCACAGAAAGAGTATAAAAATAGGGAGGATGACAATACTCTAAAAATCAAGAAGGTGGTAAAGGTCCTGCTGAACACAATGGTGACAGACTGCACTAGGGCCTCTTCCTTCCATGGATTCTCTGGGAACCAGAGAAAGCCAAGTCAATGTAAACCAGGACTGCAAAAGGACAACTGCGTTTACTTCAAAGAAAAGGGACCTTGGAAAAATGAATGTCCTCAATGCTGGGCAGACCCCAGCCCAGTCCTGCAATTGCTAGACTGATCGGGCCAGGTTTTGCCAGACCCCCAGGAGCCCATGGTGAAACAAACTGATGGGGGCAGCCCTGTTAACTTCCTGGTTGATATGGGGGCTACATATTCTTCCCTAAAATCAGACCCTGGTCCCTTTAAAGCTGAACATTCTCTGGTTCAAGGGGCCTCCAGGAAGATACGCTGTTATCCCTGGACCACCACCTGGACCATTAATCTTGGATCTGGGACAGTCACCCACTCTTTCCTAGTTATGCCCAACTGTCCCTACCCCCTGCTGGGTTCAGACTTGCTACAAAAATTGAAAGCCACCATCTCCTGCCGAGATGGTGAGATGGAACTAAAGTTCGGCACTTAGCCCCAGATCCTCCTAGTAATCTGCCCTATCTTGGAAGAATATCTCCTAACAGGCCTTGAGACACCACCAGCAGCTAATAGGTTGCTGCAAGAATTACAGCACCTGGTTCTGGGAGTCTGGCTGAGACAAACCCCCTGGGCTGGCTGAGCATCAAGCCCCATGGTGGTGAAAGTACTCAGCACATCTCTCCCCATCCAGGTATGGCAGTATGCAATCAGCCACAAATCCAGGACTGGAATTGAAATACATCATCCATCTACTCGATGCAGGCATTCTTGTTCTTTGCCAGTCCTCCTGGAACACCCCCTTTCTTCCTGTGCAAAAGCCTGGGAGCACAGACTATCAGCCAGTACAGGATTTTAGAGAAGTAAATAAGAGGGTTGAAACAATACACCTTAGAATCCCTAATGCATACACACTTCTAATCCAGCTGCCTCCAGAACATAATACATATACTGTCCTGGATTTAAAAGATGCATTCTTTTCTATACCTTTGGCACCAGTTAGCCAGCCAATTTTTGCCTTTGAAAACCCTCAGCCCGGGGGATGCGGGCAGCTGACATGGGCCAGGCTACCCCAAGGATTCAGAAACTCCCCCACCTTGTTTGGGGAGGCCTGGAGTGAGATTTGTCCCCCTTCAGAGAGCAGCATCCATGTATTACCCTACTTCAGTATGTAGATGACCTCCTTCTAGCCGCACCGGACTCGGACTCTTGCAAAGTGGCAAGTCAGCCTACTCAAAGCCTTAGTGGAAATGGGATATCACAAATCTACCAAAAAGGCTCAGCTCTGCTCCCACTCCATAACATATCTTGGATACATCTTAGAAAAAGGAGAGCAGCGAATTTCACGCGACAGCATACAAGCTATATTGGGCATCCCTGAGCCAACCTCAAAAGACAGGTGTGCAAATTTCTTGGCATGGTGGGATATTGCAGACTGTGGATCCCCAAATTTGCAAAAATTGCTAAGCCCCTTTAGGTTATCATGGCGGGCAAGGGAAGTGACTTGTTGTGGACCAACAAGCAGCAGAAAACTTTTACATGCCTGCACTCTGGTGAGTGCCCCCGCCCTCGGGTTAACTGACTTGTTCAAATCCTTTCTTCTATTCATCGATGAAAGTCATGGGCTAGGCAAAGGAGGCTTAATGCAGTCCATTGGGCCTTGGCACCAACCAGTAGCATACCTCTCATAAAAACTGGACTATGTAGCTGCCAGATGGCCCAACTGCATAAGAGCCATCGTGGTCACTGCCCTTTTAGATAAGGAAGCCTCTAAGTTAACCTTTGGCCAAAATCTGGTGGTAACAGTCCCACATTCAGTAGAAGCACTCCTCCACAGTCCCCCAGAATACTGGATATCAAATGCCATAGTCACACAATGTCAACTGTTATTGTAGAACCCACCCTCTGTGGTATCCTCCAAAATGGAGGCATTAAATCTGGCCACCCTGCTCCCTGACTCTAGTGCCCCCCCCAGTGGCCCATGACTGCTTACACGCTTACACTTGCTGGAAACCCTGACAGGGCTATGCTGAGACCTCACTGATGTGCCTTTGTTCGAGGCTTCCAATAATCTCTACATAGATGGCAGCAGTTTTGTTAAGGATGGAATCTGTTACATGGCAGCAGCTGTAGTAGAGACACCCAAAACTATCTGGACTCAATCTTTAAGCCATGGCACCTCTGCTCAATGGGCTGAACTAATAGCCCTTACTCAGGCTTTAAGATGGGCAAAAGACCAAATTGTCAATATTTACATGGACAGTCGTTATGCCTTTGCTGCAACCCATGTACACAGTACACTGGACCAAGAATGAGGATTTCTAACATCTGGAGGAAAAGAGTTTAAAAATGGAGCTGAAATCCGAGCATTATTAGAAGCCATTTGGTTCCCTGACCAGGTAGCCATTGTTCACTGCAACGGACACCAGAAGGGAAACTCCCTGCAGGCTGAAGGCAACCAACTAGCAGATGAAGTTGCATGAGCCACTGCCTTCCTACCACTCACCCTTGTCCAAATGCTCCTGACAGTCCCTAGCCGGGTACTCCCAGTACTATGCTACTCCCCAGAAGATGTCAAGCAGGGGGTAGGTCTAGGAGCTAAAATTTCCCCAGAAGGTTGGTTAGTCCTGCCCGATGGCAAGACATATCTACCTGAAGCAGTGGGATGCTATTAGTCAAAAGGCTGCACAACACCATGCATATAGGTGGCACTAAATTAATAGAACTAATAAAAAGAGACTTTTATTTCCAAGGTTTGTCTAAAATCAGCAAAAGCATCATATCATGATGCGAAGTCTGTGTCAGAGTAAATCAAAGAGGAGGTGCCCAAGCTCCAGTGGGAACTAGGCTCCAAGAGATGGATGGAACAAGGGGAGCATTGGGAGATAGGCTTTATTGAAATAAGGTTGGGAAAATATGGATATAGGTATCTCCTGGTGCTGGTAGATGTTTTTGGGATGGGTGGAAGCCTACCCGACTAAAAATGAAACAGCCATGGTAGTAGTTAAGAAGATGATAGCAGAAGTCATTCTGAGAATCAGGCTTCTTCTTAGAATAGGGTCAGATAATGGTCCAGCCTTCATAGCACAGGTGATTCAACAATTGGCTAAAGCCCTGAGTGTAAATTGGAAACTGCACTGTGCATTTCAGCCCCAAACTTCAGGACAGGTTGAAAGGATGAACCACACCTTGAAAGAAACCCTAACCAAGTTGGCTCTGGAGTCTGGTAAAAACTGGGTGAGTCTCCTAGCTTTTGCCCTCATTAAGGCCAGATGTACCCCCTATGTGCTGGGCATTATGCCCTATGAAATATTATTTGGCAATCCCCTGCCCGTTACCCAAGTTGGGGTTGGGAAAAATATCTGAATTTGACCACCAATATCTTTTCTCTACTCTAAAGGAACCGGACCAGATTAGGAAAATGGTCAATCGAATGCTTCAAGAAGCCCATCCCCCTCGTCCATGTACTTACCCTCCTTTATTTCAGGTGTAGCCTGCAATTCTAGTCTGGGTATGAAAGCTCCCAGCTGGAACACTTTAGCCATGGTGGACCAGCCCATATGTGGTGATCCTCACAGCACCCAAGCCAGTAAAAATCACGGGGAAAAGACACTGGATACATGCATCCCAGGTAAAAGTTGTCAGGTCCAGTATGGTGAACTCAGAGGCAGAAAAGTGGACACTCACCGGAATAGAAGACCTCTTAAATATCAAGATTCATCAAACGAGTTAAGACTAAGGGTGGGCAAGAGGGAGGGATATGGCAACAGCCTGGCAAATTAGTTTGCAGCCCCTGTTGGTCATTAGGCATCAACATTAGGCATTGTGCATCAATAGTTTTTGATTAACCTACTATAACTGGAGTTTTATAAGGACAAGGGACAGAAAGGTTCTAAATGTCACTCAAACTCCCGGGAAAAATTCCACCCTCTGTTTCTACCTGTGTGCCATCCTTGGAGAGAATTGGAACAACCTAGACATAGAGCCAGATGGCCCTCCTGCAGGTTGCAGATGTGGAGACAAATATTTAGAAAGAGGACTAACCCAGGACAAGCTCTATGTCTGCCCTGCAGACGGACCTCCAGAATGCCATACTCGAGGGCAGTACCACTGGGCTCAATGGGGTAGTGAAATCCTAGCCCCATGGACTTCGAGAGATACTGCTATCAGCTTCTTCAGGGGAGCACAGCCCTAGAACCCAACCATAGGGTCAAGTAACGCCATTCACATCCATATTATTAATGGGTTAAATAATGTCTGGGAAGGAGGCAAAACATGGGGCCTCAGACTATATGTAGTTGGTCAAGACCCTGGAGCTGAGTTTACCATCCATTGGGGAATTCTAAAATCCCCTACCCCCAATCCGGTGGGCCCCAAGTGGGATATTCTCCTTAATCCAAAATTGGTAATTCCATCCAAAAGAAAACCAGGACCCTTAAGGTCCCACAAGCAAAAAACCCCCAGAAACCCCTTGTTGTCAATGTTGTCCACTGTCATCACTTTCTTAAACGAGAGTGAGCCAAATGCCACCAATGATTGCTGGCTCTGACTAAACCCCCAACCCACTTATTACATTGGAATAGGAGCAGATGGAAGCTCTATCCACAATACATCACTGTATGCTCAAAAGATATCAGTAAACAAAAGCCAAAGGTTACGTAAGTGGGGTCATGAGCCAATTCTAACTCTGGGGGACTTACAATGTTATGGCACCTGTTTGGTCCCCTCCTGAAGCAAAATCAATGCAAACTTCCTAGGCGCCCACTGTTCATCAGTTGTTTTTTCTGATGAAACTGATGAATACTATTAATGCAATGCCCCCAATGGCAACTGGTTCACCTGTACCCAAGGAATCACACCTTGTCTCTCCCCCCAAAGCTTGCCACAATCTAAGATAGAAAAAGACCCAGTCATTTGCATCCTGGTGCATAACATCCCACATGTTTACAGGTATTCAGGTGAAGGAGGCTGTGAACATTTTAGAACTATGAGTTGTTTTAAATGAGTTCCTATTCTCATTCCCATTATGGTCGGCTTTGGGACAGGGGTGCAGCAGCTTTGGGAACGGAAGCCATGATCACTGTTAAAGAAAATTTTAGCACCTTTTCCACTCAAGTTGACTTACACCTCAAAGAGTTAGAAAAATCACTTAGTCATCTCAAAAATTCCTTATCCTCTATGGCCAAAATTGTTCTGCAAAATAGGCATGGGTTAGATCTATTATTCTTAAAACGGGGAGGACTATGTATAGCCCTAGGAGAAACCAGCTGTTTCTATGCTAACCACTCAGGAGTGATAAAGGAAAGCCTCTCATTAGTCAGAAATAGGCTACAGGATCGAGAAGAACTCAGAACAAAAAGTACAAACTGGTAAAAAAAAAAAACCTGTATTTGTGGTCTCCATGGCTAACAACCTTAATCACTGCTGCTGCAGTCCCACTTGTCCTCATTATGCTAGGATTTCTAGTGGGCCCTCTTTTCATTAACTGTCTCACTTCTGATATTCAAAAAAGAATACAGGCAATAAAACTAATTGTGTTACACTCTCACTGCATGTCTCTTGCTAATGAAACAGAGGCAATGGTTTGACTAATGCCATTACAGGAGTAGGGAATGAAAAGGAAACAAGACCACACCAATTCTCCCAGCAGGAACCCCAAGATTATAAAGTATGTGTGGTCGTTAAAAACCTGGACACCCATCCGGGTGT
This sequence comes from Tolypeutes matacus, assembly GCA_026826555.1. Taxonomy (NCBI): domain Eukaryota; kingdom Metazoa; phylum Chordata; class Mammalia; order Cingulata; family Chlamyphoridae; genus Tolypeutes; species Tolypeutes matacus. Next base: position 335,279 of record JAKSZT010054075.1, on the reverse strand, counting down.
AATGAGGGAATGACACCACTCATGCTTGGAAACGGTCAATCACTCCCTCCCCCCAGCTGAGATGCTAACAGCAAATATCCACTTCTGTAACTCTATTGCTCTTTGCTCAGAACCCTATATAGAAATGTATATGCTTAAACCTACCAATCCTGTCCCTTGGCATGCACAAGAAAGTTTGGCGCTTGTGGGACGAAAGTCTATAATGGCCGCAGCCTCCAGATTTTAGGCACTACTCTTAATAAAGAGCATGCCCTGGCCGTTAATTAAGGTTCCATTATATATTTCTCCTGGGAGTTGTTATTATAGGAAGTATTCCACTTCACAGTGCAACAGTGGTCAGCACACCATTTTGCTCAATGATGGCCACACCCAAAGTACAGCCACTCCTTTATGAGTTCCCATTTCTCCCGGATTTAGGAGATCCCTCCTGATTCCTGTGCCCTGGTTTTATGCCCACGTTGGAGTCTTGTGTGGACTGTGGAAAAGTATATTCTTACAAACCCATTGCAGTGTGTGTAAGCCTTTTCTATGTAGGACATTTTGGTTAGATTCAAATAAGGGAACTTTTGATTAGGTCACTTTTTGTTAGAATGCTTTAGGTTAGTTAAGAGCCTCTGATTAGATTTCAGGCACCAGGATGGACCCCAATCTTTGTTCAGAAGTCCTACCTACATGGAATACACAGAGAAAGAGTGCTGCCATGTGGGAGAGGGCTCCAGTATCTCCTACAGCTGTGCAGAGACACAGAAACCCTGAGAGACTGAGGGAGAGGCCAGAGGCAGGAATTATGGAGCAGCTTGAATCTGAAGACATCCAGGCCAGAGGAAAAGGGAGAGGTGTGAACAATTGTGTCTGATGGCCCACTGCTGAGCTCAGGGGAAAAGTGAGTTTGAAGGAGAAGGCAGAGAGAGACAGGCAGGCTGAACATTTTACCTTGGGAAGAGTCCATCAGCAGCTGACCCTTGTTAAGACAGCATTTTTGATGATGCCTTATTTGGGCATTTTCACAGCCTCAGAACTGTAAGCTTTAACCCTAATAAATTCCAATAAAACCAACCTATTTCTGGTATTTTGCATTGGCATTGCTTGGCAAACTCAAACAGATAAGGACACAGGGTTGGAGAGCTGTCCTGGTCCCAAAAGGCAGTGTTATCCTGGTGTCCAGTGAATTCACCTGTAAACTGTGTTTGTCTCCAGACTAACCAGGATTGAGTATGGTTAAGATGGATGGGGAAGTGCTCTTGGCCAGCAAGTCCTGCAAGACAGGGAGGCAGGCAGGGGAGTCACATTGTTTGGTGACTTGTATAATGTCACAAATACCCCATTATGATGTACCTGGCTCAGGCAGTGGTGGGGAGGTGGGAAGGGGCAGATAAAACGATGGGACATGGGGACTGGTACAGCACAGGCATCAGGGCATAGAGAGGAGACTTGCTGCTCCTGCTTCTTTTGCACTTGCCTCCTTACCTTGGCCTCCAGTATTGACCCTCTGAGGAGGCTGTTATTACTGTACCACTTCTGGGTCTCAGGCACAGACTCAGGTATCCTGTTTCCAGTCCTACATTCACCTTCCTGGGGCAGCTAAAGAAAGAGCAATGCCAAGATGAAATATGTTGGTGTCAGGAAGAAAATGTCAAAATTCACATTACAGCATTGGCTACACAAATAACATCATCAGAATGAGCAACATTAGGGCAGTGACCCTAAAAAATAGTACAGGAATCCCAGAAAGTCCTGGGACATGTGGTTGACGAGAATAGAAGTGAGGTTGTGAGATGGTGTAATGTTTGCAGATAACCTCAGAAGGTGCCGATGCCAGATATTTCTCAGACTAATTAAATACTAAATTTTCAACACATTTTTAACAGTGTTGAAAATGATGCAGTCTTCTTCAATCCCAGAAGAGAACATAGGTGTTGGATAGGAAGAAGCTGATAAACAACTGAAGAAGCAGGACTGTAACACATGTCCACTGCAGGTCCCCCAAGCCAGAGAGAGAATGTCCTGTTTGGACATTCAAACCCCAATGAAAACCATCATCATAGGTTCTGAATCCACAAAGGAGGACAGGGAGACAGCCCTGCTCATCACTCACAGCCTCAATTAGGGATGTGACTTACATCAGTATTTCTTCACTGGGGAGTAAGCAGTAGGAAGTCTGTCTTCTTCTGTGGTGCTAACAACCCTCTAACTGGACACATGAGGGAACGGTGTGGATTGCACATGGTCACCTCCGTGCTCCTCGTCTCCATGCTCACTCTTGCTGAGGCAGGCATCCACCTGTCCTGGGAGCTGGGGAGGGGGTCGAGGAGAGTGAGCACTTTTCCTTTATGGGAGACTGTATTTGCAAAAGGTGAAGAGTAGTCCTCCCCCATAATGTTTCAGAAACAAAACAATATCTTCAAATCAAACACTTTTTATGATTTCATTGTGTACTATTTTCATCATTTATATTATAACCAAATTATCCGTGCAGAGTATAAAAATAATTTATGTCTGTTATGACAAACAGCAAAATTCCTTCTCTAGCCTCAACCGCCATTTCTCCTTCCTCAGAATTATCTGCATTGGCACATTGTTTTGGGTACGGATTTCTGTTTGTAAATACAGGTATTCTCTAGTTTCATTGATCCCACACCCTATCACATTTGAGAAAAATATTGGAGTACAACTTAATAATATAAATAAATTTTCTAACTTCTTAAAATACTTGAGAATAGAAGTATATCCTCTAATTATGAAAGGATGATTTCTGATTTAAAATAATAAGGAAAATTTGAATGAAGTAGAAAGCAGCAGACCACTGTAGTTCAGTGGCTGTTAGACTTGAATCCATATCAGAATCTTATATTCTCTACTTACATCTTAAGACTGTACTGTTGTGGATGCAAATATAGCTTGACTCACAAGCCTTTTGTTATGTGGTTCTTTCTGACTCTTAATGTCCTATGCTTCTTCATAGTTTGTGGGGTGCAGCAGAAGCAGTGCTCAGAGGGAAATTGATAACATTGAATTCATTCATTAGAAAAGAGGAAAAATCCAATATCAATCATATAAGTGTACAATTTGGGAAGTGCAACAATATCTCTTTTTAATTTGTTCTATCATTCATGACTCTTCTTGCTTCAAATAAGCATTGCATCCAATTTGGAGACTTCATAACTAGGAAATTGGGAAGTGATACAGCACTTGATGTATGATGGGGACAAAACAACACCCCATAAATCAACCCTGGAATCTTCAGGCTTCTGAAGAATAAGAAAGGTTCGGCTTCCAAAGATGCACAAGAAAGGTGGCCCCAGAACAAAGGCCAAAATGGCAACCAAGGAAATCATGATTACTTTGTTTGAGACTGACTATTTTTGTTCAATTTTTTTTCTTCTATTTATTTGAATGAGTTGCAGTATTTTATACTCCTTAAAGTTTACCGGGGAAATTATAACACTTTAGCTTGCCTTTCAAAATATGCACTTATTATTTGTTATTGACTTGCTAAATAATATATTTTAAAACATTTTATATCCTGTATTAGTCAGCCAAAGGAGTGCTGATGAAAAATACCAGAAATCTGTTGGTGTTTATAAAGGGTATTTATTTGGGGTAGAATCTTCAGTTACCAGGCCAAAAAGCAAAAGTTTCTTCCTTCACTAAAGTCTGTTAACACATCTTGGAGCAAGACAGCTGCTGACATTTTCCAGGGTTCAGGCTTCTTTGGTTACTCTATTCCCAGGGTTGTGTTACTCTCTGGGATCTGCTCTTCTGTGTCCTCCACAATGTCACCTGTAGACTATGAGTCACTCTAAGCTTGGTCTCTCTCCACAAGGCCAGCTGTGAACTGTCAGGTGAATGGCTTGTCTCTATTCATGGGGCCTTCTGTCCTTGCTCATCAGAACTCCAACATCAAAACCTACTTCAGCTCTGTCCTTTTCCATGTCTTTTTATGTTTGAGAACCCACCCACCAAAGGGCGTGGCTCAATGCCCTACACACTGTCCCATTCAATGCCAGAATCTTACCTTAATCATGCCCAGATTAACAGACCAGTTTACAAGCATAATCCCATATCTATTTTTGGAATTCATAATGATAACCAACTGCTACATATCCATTTAACCATCTTATGCTATATATTATTTTATGGTGTATTTGAACACTTTATTGGTGTCCTAGGTGATGGATATCATTCTTACTTTATCCTTTCATTAGTCATTTACATATATGTATTTATTTAATGGATATTGTTCTTCTATCCATCCTGAATCTTGAAACTTCTGAGATTATTTTCTTTCTACCTGAAGAATATTCTTTTACATTTCTTTTAAAATGAGTTGCTGCTAGAAACCTTTTTACTTTTTGCTCATCTGTAAACTTATTTATTTCATTTCTTCCTGAAGGATAGAGATGAATTAAATCTCAGGCCCTCTATGATCTCCATTGCTTTTGAGAGGACCCTTAGGTTTGAATTTCTCCATTCTATTCTAAATATAATCAGTTCTTTGGAGAAGAAATTATGTGCTTTCAATTTTACAGCCTGCTCCCTGCCCCACCAGCCTCAGGCAAAATCTGCGCATTATGGCTCGGTGGATGGGAATAATGACACACCTCTCTGAGTTACAAACCTGACTTAGGAACTAAGATTTGGTGGAGAAGGCACAGTATATTGAGTCCTTCTGGGGACCCTTCTAGGAACCAGTGCTTCGGTGGTCAAGACCCCATTTTGCTCAATGATGGCTACATCCAAGTACAGCCAGTGCTTCATGAAATCCCATTTCTCCCAGATTTAGGTGAGCCCTCCTGTTCCCTGTGCCCTTGGTTAATGCTTGTTACCCTGTATGGCTTTCAAAATGAGGAGTAAGAAATGACTGTAAAGAGCAGACTACATTCAGGACACTCATATGGTTTCTCTCTAATATGAATTTTCTCACATTCCATGAGGTTTTGTTTCCAATGTAAGCATTCCCATGTTCATTACAATACTAACTGATGTATGAATATTTCAAGCTCAATGAGATTTAATGCTTGGCTGAAGGATGTCCAATATTCCTTACATATACAGGGTTTTACTCCTGCATGTTTCTTTGATGGGATGCTAGCTTTCCCAAATTCATGAAATCCCAAATGATTTCTCTGCAAGATTAATTCTCAGGTATCTCATGAGGTTAAATTACTGAGAAAATGTCACACTCATTACATGTATAGGGGAGGACTACAATGTGGGGCAAACTGGCAAAACTCATTGATTTCATTCTTTCTTCCTTACATAGATTCCCTCATGCATAGGTAAGCATGATGCAAATTTTCTTGCTGGAAAAGATCCTGAGAGCCAGACCTTAAAGGGTTAAGCATTTATTTAAAAAGCCTACTTGCCAGCAGATAAACATTAGTAAATGTCTCCAAGGACACTGCATACCACAGACATCAGTGGGAGGAGGCAGAGCAGAAAGGTGGTGTTCACACAACTAAGAATTTATTGTCTGAATTCCCAAGATTGTCTGGGAACACAGAAAGAGGCAGTGCTCTCAAGTACCTAGCTGAGAAAATATTGAAAAATGCCCTACTTTTGTTATCAGCTTTACAGTATATAAAGCAGCCTCAGCCTAAATAAACTTGCCTGCATTCCACATGGATTGAGGTCCCTTGGTCCCAATCTTTATTTGGATCATTCCCAGCACCGTCTAATTCCACGTTGCATTACAACAGATGGCACCCAATGTGAGGCACGACTTCTTTTTTCTCTGGATAAGTGCTGTGGAAAGAAGGACAGCTGGATCAGACAGTCCTTGCATTCTGTTGGTGAGTCAAATATTCTTGATCATCAGGGTAATGGGTAATCAGTCAACTCAGTTAGAGGAATATTTCAAAAATTTGAAAACCCTGTTAAAGAATACAGGGGTATCTGTGATGACCGTAGAGGTACTAGAAATCTTTTCTCTTGTACAAAAACATATTATGTATGGTCATTGTATAGTCTTATTTCTATTGCTCTTGAACCATTACAGTCTGATGAAAATGAAGGTATTAAAATGGACACTGCTATTGCTAACACTGTAGCAGAACCAGCTAATGATAATTTTAATGAAAATTCATGTGATAAAATTAATGAACAGGCAAAAACAGATAAACTCATGTCTAATGTAAAGAAAAAAAGAAAAATGGAAGCTATGGAACTATTCCAGTGGTCGTTAAGCCATCCACTCCAAAAGATGATTTATTGTTTTATAAACCAGCGTCTATGCCTCATAAGGTTTCTACTAATCCATTCTTTGCAACATTTGATGACCCTCCAAAAGTTTTTGTTTTTGTGCCAGCACCATCCTCTTCAATTATGAAAAGTATAGCACAGGGAAGTAGAGAAGGAAATTCAGAGGCCATGCAATTTTTCTTTATTATCCAGTAACACTAACTCAAATTCCAGTAGATGCTAACAATCCACCAGGGGGTGGACAATATGAGCATCCTCCTATTCTTTTTAAAGCTATCAAAAATTTTTAAAAAGCATGCACTCTATATGGTGTAGATTCTCCTTACACTCAGAATTGGTGCAAGAAATCGCACAGGCAAACAGATTTATACACTGGGATTGGGATTTGTTAGCTCAAGCTGTTCTGAATTAGCAGAATTTTTACAATTTATAACTTGATGGGCTGACAAAGCTAATATTGTAACAAGATGAAATCAACAGCAAAAACCACCAGTGCCTATTGATGCTGAACAAATATTAGGAGCAGGTCAATGGGCTGAAATTCCTTGCTAAGCTCAATATGATAATATTGACATTTTACAAGTGCAATTGTGCTACTTAGATGCCTGTCAATGAATCTCCATCCCTAGACAGGCTGTACATTCATTTTCAAAAATTGTGCAAGGAAATACTGAACTCTATGCTGAATTTGTAGCAAGGAAGGTAGATGTAGTCAAAAAGACATTAATTCAATCTTATCTTAAAGAAATGCTTGCTCTAATGTTGGCTTTTAATAATGGTAACAATAAGTGTAAAAAGGCTTTATGTCTGATAAAAGGCAAATGGATGTACTTTACAGGGTTATATAAAAACATGCCAAAACCTTGGGCTTAAAACCCATAAAATGAACCTTCTTGCAGCTGCTCAGAAGGGATATAGTCCTGTTGTTAATAATTTAAATTGCTTTAAATGTGAGAAACCAGGTCATATGAAAAAAGATTGCCAAGCCAAAACTAGTATAAGTGCTCCATTTAGTGGCAATAATAAATCAATAACAAATCATATGTGTCAGAAATGCTAAAAGAGTTACACTCGGTCACAGAATGCCATTCTAAATATCATAAAAATGGTAGTCTCATTAATAAGAAGGGAAAATTCCAAGGGTTTCTTGCTGAAGGTCCTCAGGAAAAAATATGAACACATTTCCCTACCTAGCTCAAATCTACACTTTCAGCAACAGAGCAGTTTACTGCAGCCAGTAACAAACTTAAGACAGTTACCAAAGGCAGTACAGCTGTCTATCCTTCCTCACCTGAAATTAAGTTTATTACTCCTTAACTCTAACACTAACCCTAACCCAACTCTAACGCTTACCTAACATAACACTAACCTAACATTAACCAAAACTCTAAAACTAATGCTAAGCTTAACACTAGTCTCACACTAACCCTAAACCTAACCTAAACCTAACCCAAACCCTAAACCTAATTAACACTAACCCAAACCATAACCATAACCTAACCCTGAGCCTAACACTATACCTAACCTAACCTTAACCCTAACCCTAACCCTAACCCTAACCCTAACCCTAACCCTAACCCTAAACCTTACCTAATCCTAAACCTAACATAACCCAAACCAAAACCCGAACCCTAACCCTAACCGTAACTCACCCTAAACCTAACCATAACTGAAACCCTTACCCTAACCCTTACACTAAACCTGACTAACCCTATCCCTAACCCTAACATTAACTAACACTAACGTAACCCTAACCCTAACCCCAGCCCTATCAAAATAGCTTCTTGTAGTTTAACCTTATTGTATCCATAGAGAAAAAGGTCTTATCACTTTTGAAAAGAGCACAAATTTTGAACCTGCTTTCTCAAAGTCAAATCCTGAAAGAGCTTCTATTTCAAACTCACATATGTTTGTCCTTTACCTAAATTAATGTAAAATTCTAAAAATTGTTATGTTCATGTGATATAAGTTGAATGCAGTATTTAAAACTGTTGTACAATTAAAAGAAATTTTCTAATTTTCTAACAATTAAAGTTATATGAATAAAAATTTAATATGAACACTTTAAATGTGTATAAAATTCCTGAAAAACTAATAATGTTTCCCTATAATATTAAATAAAAATACAATTCTATTAATTATACTTTTTAATTATAACTACAAAAAGAAAGCAGCCATTAAAGGCTGATGGGGTAGTGCCTAACAGTAAAATATAGTAAAATAAAATAACACCACTGCAGCATGCACTGGTCCCAAATATTGCTAGTTTGTTACAAAACATTAATATCCATTTATATCACCATCACTTTGTTTTAAAAACTTGCTAAATCTTTCTTTAATACTTTCTTTAAAAAGTCAAGCCAGCCCACATTCTCCTTCCTGTAAAATAGCCAACATTAAATCAAGTTTATATTCAACACTGTAAGCAACAGCTCCAATTCTAATTATAATGTTAAAAACAAAACCAATGCAAGTATTAAAATTACAAGTTAATATATTACCCCACAACCCAAATAGGAAATACTAATTAGTTTTACCTAGGCCTCAAAATATACAAAATAAAGAAATTGAGGTCATTCTAATTATGCTATTAAGAATCTTAAATGCTTAAGAAATAAAAGTTTATTCATTGGATATCTGTTGTTGTATAATCTACTATAGTTCTGAATTATGTATAATATACTTAAATACTAATAAAAACTTTAAAACAATACATTGCATACCTAAGGAATTTAATAACTTGTATATTACACGTGAATTTGTTTTATTAAATGTATACATAAATAAATTGTTTTGAGTTTCAACAGTCCTGAAAATAAATGTATCGAAAAACAAGTCTGGCAAGATTTGTTCAAGCCTAAAAGTAAAGCATCATGCAGAAATTTTTGTTAATCAACAAACCAATGACTTCCTAATTAACACTTTCACGTTTCAGGAAAAATATTGGAAATTAAAATAGTAAGTACATCAAGGATGTTTTGTAACAAATTTAAAAAATTAAAGTGCATTTCAATGGGTGTCGTATTCCTCCCTGGGGGAGCTGGTCATTCTCCTAGGGATTGATGTATAAACCTTAAAATGTATGGCCCAGGGAGTGTTGTGTTCCTTCCTGAAGAGGCTGTGTCCTTCCCTGGGAATTAGCAAAATACTCACAAGTTGGCATTTATAGTATCAAATCCATTAAACCTAAACACAGTCAACCAAAACTCTAGTATCAGTTGTTACTTCAACAATTCAAACCTTCCCAGCTAAAAGCTAAATATTGGTAAGTATATATAAGACTGCCCTATTTATCTGACATTCTGTAACTTTGTTCAATATTGACTTAATCTTTTAATTAATTATGTTATTTGTTTCTCACCCTAATTGTCAATATAAGCTTATTAAACTAAATATATATTAACATTTATCTCATATCTATCGAGGACTTTCGCCAAAAATAAGCCAAGTATATCAGTGTATTCCCTGATTTAGTAATCCTGTGAATGTATGTATACTTATCTTAAAAAATTAACAGTTAAACATCTATAAATGCTACAAAAACAAAAAAGGGGGAAATGGTGAGGTGTAAGTACAATTATATTAAGCATCATTTACAATAATTTTTTTAAGCCAAAGGTCAGAATCATATACATCAGCAGCAGAGCATTTCTGGAAAAAATCAGGCAATAATACAGAAACAAATATTGGACAACCAGATTACTGAAAACATAAAAATAATAATCAATGAGATAAGGCCGAAGTTAAGTTAGGTTATAGGGTCAAGGTTTTGTTATCCTCATTACAGATAAAGGAGACCAGCTTTGGGTCCTATCCAGACATCCGAAACCTAGATAAACAAGCCAAAGAAGCTGACACAAAAAGCAGAAAAGGCAGAATGTCACTCTAAGACAGTTATTCCTTGCTACACTTACCTTTAAAACCACAGCAGCAAGTAGTGCACTTTCATATAATTATATATATTGGGCTTATATTACTAATTCACCTCTTTTAGAATTGTTGACTAGGGGGGACAAATCCTACCCTGTTTATATTAATCAGTCTTTTCATTTTCCAGGGCCCATTGATACTCGCCTTCCTCTAAAACCTGAGGAGGAAGGGAAATTTATTGAAAATTTAACCTTGCCTTTTCTTAAATGCCCTAACTGCATAGAATCCATCGATTCATGTATACAGCCCCAAAATCATGCTACAAAGTGATAAATGACATACACGCCATGTTTCATCTGAGGTTATGTTCTTTAATAATTCCTATAGAATTGTAAAGAATTGGGCACTTATAGGAATACTGAAACCCAATGTAAATACAACCATAAGTTGAAAAATTAATAATTCAACAAAATCAACAAATGAAAGCTATCATTTTTTTGAGAATTTTGGGGATGTCATAAGTATAAATATGTCACTAAATTGGATTCATCAGGGAAGATTTATCCCACAACTATGGGACACTAAACTTAACAAAACTAAAAATAATTTGTGGAAATTATTTTTGGGAACTAGCCTAATTTTTGAATGGCAAGGCAGGAAAACCATTATTACCAGTTTAAAAAGAATATCCACTTAATTTCTTAGAATATGTGTATGGTATCCCATTGTTTTTATTGTAGTAACAGTGAGCATTAATCAAACATGGTTTTTCTGCAGCAATTGTTCCCTTTACACTTTTGTATCAGAATCTGTTTTACAGGAGAGTTCTACTGTGGTTCTCATAGGATGATGGCATCATGGAATATGGCTTCCTGTTCTCATGAATCACTGCTGGCAGTCTTCCCCTGAGAGCCAAATCTTTGGCACTTTCTAAATCTTTATTTGAAAAGAAGGAAAGGTTTAATTGGATTAATTATAGCTGCTTTATTAGGGCTTATAAGTATTATTACAGCCACTGCTGTGGCAGGAACAGACCTATATCAGAGTGTCCAAACACAACAATATGTTAAAAATCGTCATCATAATGCTAGTGAGCTATGGCATAGTCAGGCATATATAGATGAGCAAATTAATAATAGGCTTTATAACTTAGAGTTGGCTGTTACACAAATGGGAGATCAGGTATATAATCTAAGTTTAAAACAAAGTTTGAAGTGTGATTGGAATGAAATTGCTTTTTGTATCACTCCGCTCCCATACAATGATTCCCATTATGAATGGATAAAAATGAAACATCATTTAAAAGGTCATTGCAAAAGGATTTTGAGCATGTCTCAGAATCAAATTATTATGCTTCCAGGTAGCAAATTTTGGCAATCTGTGACAGATCAATTAAATAACATAATTGTTATTACATTGGTGGAAATCAAACTCTGTACATTCTAACTTCGGTGTGGTGATCATTGGTGCTCTGCTACACTTAACTGTATTAGGAGCAGTCACAAAGCCCTGCTGTCCCACATTAATAGGCCTGAAAAGGCCAGCCATGCCAATAACTTGATTCTGCTTAAAACCCTTGAATCTCAAACCCCTCTCCATGGAGCTTGGCTGGTTTCCAGTGATGGGTAATAACTTCAGAGGAGGGCAACCTAAGACAGGCACAGTCACACTGAACAAAAATGAAAAATGTGGGAATTGTTGGAAAAGATGCTGAGAACCAGTGCATAAAGTGTTAAGCATTTAAAAGGTATGCTTGCTGGCAGAGAAACATTAGCAAATGTCTCCAAGGACACTGCATACTGCAGACATCAGTGGAAGGAAGAAGAAAGGAATGAACACAACACTAAGATGTTATGGTATGAATTCCCAAGTAAGATTATCTGGGAACACAGAAACAGGCAGCGCTCTCATGTACTAAGCTGACAAACTAATGAAGGATGCCCTGCAATCCACATTGCATGAGGTCCCCTCATCCCAAATATTTTTTGGATCATTCCTGGCACCATCTACCTCCATGTTGAATTACAACATTTCCTCAAAGTGAAGTTACATTCATAGAAGTGTTATTTTGAGGAAACAAGGCTTGCCATCAGAGAACATATTTTCCCAACTTTCTTACATTCTCTGCCTTCATCTTAAGACTATTGTTGTGGAAGTAGATATATCTTCACTCACAAGACTGGTTATGTGGTTCTTTCTGCTTCTCTAATGTCCTATGCTTCCTCATAGTTTGTGGAGTGCAGCAGAAGCAGTGATTAGAATGAAATTTATAGCATTAAACGCATTCATTAGAAAAGAGGAAAGATCCAATATCAATCATCTAAGCATCCAGTTTGGGAAGCACAACAATATCTTCTTTTTATTTGTTCCATAATTCAAGGTTCTTCTTGCTTCAAATGAGCATCACATCCAGTTTGGTGACTTCATAACTTGGAAATGGGGCATCGATACAGCACTTGATTTATGATGGGGACAAAACAACACCCCATATATCAACCGTGGTTCCTTCATCGTTCTGAAGGATAAGAAGGTGCACCTTCCAAAGATGCACGAGTAAGGTGGCCCCAGAAGAAAGGCCAACATGTCAACTCAGGATATCATGAAAACTTTGTTTTGGACAGATTATTTTTCTTCAATTTTTTTTTTCTGTTTATTTGGATGAGATGCTATATTTAATTTTCTTTAAAATTTACCAGGGAAATTATAATACTTTTCCTTGCCTTTCCAAATCTGCACTTATTATTTATTATTGACTGGCCAAATAACATATTTTAAAACATTTTATATCCTGTATTAGTCAGCCAAAGGTGTGCTTATGTAAGATACAGGAAATCTCTGGGACTTTATAAAGGGAATTTATTTGGGGTAGAAGCTTACAGTTACCAGGCCATAAAGCATATGTTTCTTCCTTTCCCAAAGGCTGTTACCCCGTCTTGGAGCAAGACAGCTGATGACATTAACCAGGGTTCAGGCTTCTTGGGTTCCTCTCTCCCAAGAGCTGCATTTCTCTCAGCTCAGCTACTCTGAGCTGACCTACGAGGTCAGCTGTAGACTATGAGGCTCCACAAGTTCAACTGTAGACTAAGAGGCTCTCTAAGCTTTGCCTCTCACCGCAAGGCCATTTGTGAACTGTCAGGTGAATGGCTCTTCTCTTTTCCCTGGCGTGTCCTGTCCTTGCTCATCAGAACTCCACCATCCAAACTACTCCAGTTCTGTCCTTTGCCATGTCTTTTTATGTTTGAGACCACACCCACCAAGGGTAGGGCTCAATGCCCTACACACTGTGACCCAGTCTATGCCCTTATAATAATTTAATCATGCCCAAATTAACAGACAAGGTTCCAAGCATAATCCAATATGCATTTTTAGAATTCATAATGATATCAAACTGCTATATATCCATTTACCCATCTTATGCTACATATTATTTTATGGTGTATTTTAACACTTTATTGATGTCCTAGGCCACCGATATCATTATTACTTTATCCATCCAATAGTCATTTAGATATATGTATTTAATTAACAGATATTGTTCTTCAATCCAACCTGAACCTTGAACATTCTGAGATTATTTTCTTTTACCCTGAAGAATATTCTTTTACATTTCTTTTAAAGTGAGTTATTGCTAGAAAACTTATTAGTTTATTTTTTGTTGTTGATCTGTTTATATTTTTTAATTTTTTGAAACTTTATTTGTACATTTAATAGATGAAAATATAAACAAATAACAACTAAAAAGTAACCACAGATGAATAAATATATACATCTATCAATTAACAGTAATGGACGCATATAATTTTTTTCATTTTGGACCAATCATGATGTTACACAATATATTTGCTTCATGGTAATGCATTCATACACTATTTGTCCTTTTCTGTCTGACTTGCTTCCCTCAACATAATGTCCTCCAGGTTCATACATGTTGCCAAAGGTTTTATGACTTCATTTCTTCTTACAGCTGCATAATATCCCCTCATGTGACTAGACCACAGTTTGTTTATCCATTCATCTGTTGATGGACACCTTGGTTGTTTCCAACTTTTGGCAATGGTGAATTATGTTGCTATGAACATCGGTGTGCAAATGTCTGTTCGTGTCACTGCTCTCAGTTCTTCTGGGTATATACCCAGTAGTGGTATTGCAGGGTCACATGGCAATTCTATTTTCAACTTCTTTGGGAACTGCCAAACAGTCCTCCATAGTGGGTGTATCATTCTGCATCCCCACCAACAGTGAAGAAGTGTTCTTATCACTCCACATCCTCTCCAACACTTGTAGTTCTCTGTCCTTTTAATAGTGGCCATTCTGATAGGTGTAAAATGATATCTCATTGTAGTTTTGATTTGCATTTCACTAATCATGAGTGATGTTGAGCATTTCTTCATGTGTTTTTCTGCCATTTGTATTTCTTCTTTGTAGAAATATCTATTCAAGTCTTTTGCCCATTTTTTAATTGGGTCATTTGAGTTTTTATTGTTGAGTTGTAACATCTCTTTATATATCCTGGATATTAAACCCTTATGAGATATGTGATTTCCAAATATTTTTTCACATTGAGTTGGCTGCTTTTTCACCTTTATGACAAAGCCCTGTGAGGTGCAAAAGTGTTTAATTTTGAGGAGGTCCCATTTATCTATTTCTTCTTTTGTTGTTTTGGGTGTAAGGTCCAAGAAACTACCGACTACTGCAAGTTCTTGAAGATGTTTCCCTATATTTTCTTCTAGTAGTTTTATGGTCCTGGCTTTTATATTTAGATCTTTGATACATTTTGAATTGATTCTTGTATAAGGGATGAGATAGGGGTCATCATTCATTCTTTTGGTTATAGATATCCAGTTCTCCCAACACCATTTGTTGAAAAGACTGTTTGTTCCCATTAGTGTGGCCTTGGTAGGTTTGTCAAAAACCAGTTGACTGTATAGGTGAGGATATATTTCTGGGTTCTCAATTCTATGCCACTGATCGATGTGTCTGTCTTTATGTCAGTACCATGCTGTTTTGATCATTGTAGC
Organism: Tolypeutes matacus; assembly: GCA_026826555.1. Classification (NCBI taxonomy): domain Eukaryota; kingdom Metazoa; phylum Chordata; class Mammalia; order Cingulata; family Chlamyphoridae; genus Tolypeutes; species Tolypeutes matacus. The sequence continues at coordinate 320,190 of JAKSZT010054075.1, read as the reverse complement.
TTTGTAATATGTTTCAAGGTCAGGCAGGGAAATTCCTCCCACATTGCTCTTCTTTTTTTAGATTGATTTTGGCTATTTGGGTTCACTTACCCTTCCAGATGAATGTGGTAATTGCCTTCTCTAATTCTGTAAGGTAAGTTGTTGGGATTTTGATTGGTATTGCATGGAATATGTAAATCAGTTTGGACGGATTGACATCTTCACTATATTTATTCTTCCAATCCATGATCACAGAATATCTTTCCATTTGTTTAGGTCTTTTTTCATTTCTTTAAGCACTGTTTTGTAGTTTTCTGCATATAGGTCCTGTACATCTTTGGTTAAATTAACTCTTAGGTATTTGAGTCTCTTTGTTGCTATTGAAATTGGAAGTTTGTCCTGATTTCCTCCTCAGGTTTTTCATTACTAGTGTTCAAAAATATTACCGATATTTGCATGTTGATCCTGTATCCTGCATCTTTGCTGAAATCATTAGTTCAAGTAGCTTTGTCATGGATACTTCAGGATTTTCTAAGTAGAGGATCAAGTCATGCACAAACAGTGAGAGTTTTACTTCCCCCTTTCCTATTTGAATGCCTTTAATTTTTTTGTCTTGTCTAATTGCCCTAGCTAGAACTTCTAGTACAATGTTAAATAACAATGGTGACAGTGGGCATCCTTGTTTGTTCCCGATCTTAGAGGGAAAGCTTTCAACCTTTCCCCATTGAGTATGATGATGGCTGTGCATTTTTCATATATGTCTTTTATCATATTGAAGAATTTTCCTTTTATTCCTATCTTTTGAAGTATTTTTATCCAAAAAAGGATGTTGGATTTTGTCAAATGACTTCTGCATCTATTGAGATGATCATGTTTTTTGTTTGTTTTTTTTTTTTTATTTATTATTTTATTTATTTATTTTTTATTGTGGGTAAAAATCAAAATTTTCACAATACATACCAACATTTGCAAAATGATATATAAATATATATGCATATATGTGCATTTGCTTACAAAAATGTTATTTATGTATATATATAAATATATTTTAAGAGGTGCTTAGATACCCAAAATATTACACGGAACCCACTGGGATTCCCATGTTGCCCACCTCCCACATCTCCCACCACATTCTGATCATGTGTTTTTTTTTTTCCTTCAAGTTGTTAATGTCGTTTATTACATTCATTGATTTTCTTATGTTGAACCAGCCTTGTATACTGGGAATAAACCCCACTTGGTCGTGATGTAAAAGTCTTTTGATAAGCTGTTGGATTCGATTTGCAAGTATTTTGTTTAGAATTTTTTCGTCTATGTTCATTAGAGAGATTGGTCTGTAATTTTTTTTTCCTTGTGGAATGTTTATCTGGCTTTCATATTAGGGTGATGTTGGCTTCACAAAATGTGTTGGGTAATATTCCCTCCTCTTCAATTTTTTGGAAGAGTTTAAACAGGATTGGTGTTGATTCTTTTTGAAATACTTGGTAGAATTCACCTGTAAAGCCATCTGGTCCTGGATTTTTCTTTGCTGGGAGATTTTTGATGATGGATTTAATCTCCTTAATTGTGATTGGTTGTTAAGTTCTTATATTTCTTGTAGCTTCAGTGTATGTTAGTTATGTGTTTCTAGAAATTTGTCCCTTTCATCTAGGTTGTCTAGTTTTTTGGCATATAGTTTCTCATAATATCCTCTTATGATTCTGTTTATTTCTGTGTGGTCATTTGTAATTTCCCCCCTTTCATTTCTGATTGTGTTTATTTATATCTTCTCTCTTTTTCTTTGTTAGTCTAGTGAAGGGTTTGTCAATATTATTTACCTTCACAAAGAGCCAGCTTTTGTTTTTGTTGATTTTCTCTATTGTTTTTCTGTTCTCAAGTTCTTTTATTCCTGTTCTAATCTTTATTATTTTTTTCCTTCTGCTTGCTTTGGGATTGGTCTGCTGTTCTTTTTCCAGTTTCTCTAGTTGTTCGGTTAAATCTTTGACTTTAGCTCTTTCTTGTTTTTGTCTCTCATTTTACTCTTTTGGTTATCATTTCTGCTTTTTTTTCTTCTGTACTCTCCTCCAAGCCTCTCTCTACTGTCTTCTTATTTCAGGTTAAGGCTTCCTTTACTATTTCCGGCAAAGTTAGATTCTTTTTTTCAAACTATCTTAGTTTCTGTTTGTTTGTGAATATTTTATATTCACCTTCATATTTGAAGGACAGTTTTGCTGGATAAAGAATTCTCGGCTGGCAGTTTTTCTCTTTCAGTTTCCTAATTGTATCATACCACTGTCTTCTCGTGTCCATGGTTTCTGAAGGGAAATCTGCATTAAGTCTTACTGGACATCCTTTGTACATGATCGTATTCTTCCCTCTTGCTGCTCTGAGAATTTTCTCTTTATCTTTTTCATTTGACATATGTGTCTTGGCATAGGTCTATTTGGATTTATTCTCATTAGGGTATGGTGTGCTTCTTGGATATGTAAATTCCTTTCTTTTTTGAGAGTTGGGAAATTTTCAGCTATTATTTCTTCCAATACTTTTTCTTCCCTTTTTACTTTCTCTTCCCATTATGTAACCCCCATGACATGTATCTTGTTGTGTTTTGTGTTGTCATTCAACTCTCTGAGCCCCTTCCCAAATTTTCCATTCTTTTCTCTGTTCTTTTCTCTCTTCAATTTTAGCTGGTCTGTCTTTGGTATCTCTTATTCTTTCTTCTATCATTTCTAGACTGCTATTGTATGCCCCAAATATGTGTTTGACTTCACCTCTGGTGTCTTACATTCCCATGAACTGCATTACTTCTCTGTTCAGGATATCAAATTCTTCTTTGCATTCGCTCAATGTCTTCTTGATGTCATTTATGTCTTTAACTATATTGTCTTTCATCTCATTAATTTGATTTTGGAAATTTGTTCTCATCTCACTGATTAATTGTCTCAAATTCTGCAGCTCTTCTGGTACTTTGATGTATTCCTTTTCTTGAGCCATGTCTCCAATTTTCTTAGTATGGCTTGTAATTTTTTCTGGTGTTTATGCATCTGGTTAGGTTGTATTTTACTTAGATGCTGTATCTCTTTCTCTTTATTAGGGTTTTATTGCCAGAGGCTGTGAGTTACCACAACTCTTTGATTTTTGGCTCATCCTTGATTGTTATGATTGTCTGCTGGTTGCTCAAAACTGGGCACTGGACCCAGTTATTGGTTGTAGGTTTATTTCTTAGTGCCTTGGGTAGGGAGGCTATAGAGGCTAGGAAAATTCTGTCATACTTATTAATTTTCTTATGTTCACTTCCTTGGTCTGCCAGGAGATGGCGCTCATTGGCAGCTCTCAGTTCAATGCTTGGTCAGAATGTAAATTGTTGTGACACAGAACTGATCAATGTGGTAGAGCTTCCTGTCTGGGGGCTAAGAGCCTTGTAATTCAAACTTTATGAGACATTTCTCTGGTCTTCTCTGGTAGCACCCTCCCTTTTCCCAGCTAGGAAATATTTACTCTCCCCTCTGAATCCTCAACAATCAGTCACTGTTAGTAGTGGAGGAGATTGGGAGGTTTGTATATCTCCAGCCTCTTGCAGGCTCCAAGGCAACAATTGCACAGCCCCACCCATCCAGGGAGGTCCCTCAGGACAGGGCAGACCCAAACTGGGAGTCAAAAGCAGGGTCAGCCCCAGGCTCTCTCTCCCATCTCTTGTGGAGTCCTCAACAATTAGTCCAGGCTAGAAGAGAGGGAGGTTGCAAGGGTCAGATTTCTCCAGTACTTCTTAGGGTCCCAGGGCATCTGCTATGTGAAACGGTCCAAGGGGCTTCACAGCCCAAATTTGCAGGTCAGAACCTGAATCAGCCTAAAGCTGTGTCTCTCTCTCTCCCCTTTCCAGGAGTGGTAGATCCCTGAAGCACTCTTTGTCTGTAGTCGCAGGCACAGAGTCTCCAGAATTCTAAAGAGTGTGGGGGAGGGTGCCAGCAGCAGCAGCTGCTGCTGGTTCCAACTCACGGTTCTGGTCCTGTCATTGTGATTTCCCTGTTTTGTTCCACTCTCCTCTGGGTGGTGTGTAGTCTGCACCTGCTGTCGTAAACACTAGAAGGTCTATTTTGGGGTGGTGTCCCCCTGTTCTCCAGCTATTTTTCTGGAGAAGAGATTCCCGTGTCTTACTAGTCTACCTTCTTCCCAGAAGTCATGACTTTATTTGATTTTACTCATCTGTAAATGTATGTATTTCACTTCTTCTTGAAGGTTTGAGATGAATTAAATCTCAGGCCCTCGATGATCTCCACTGCTTTTGATAGCACCCTTAGGGTTGAATTTCTCATTCTGTTGTAATGTGATCAATTCTTTGTAAAAGAAATTAGGGGCTTTCAGTTTTACAGCCTGCTTCCTGCCCACCCCCCCCACAACCCAGTCAAAATCTGTGCACACTGGATCTGGGGATGGGAATAATGGCACACTTATGAAGTTACACACCTGATTTTGGAGCTAAGATTTTGTGGAGAAAGCACAGTGTATTGAGCTCATCTTGGGAACATTCTAGGGACCAGTGTATTGGTGGTCAGCACACCATTTTGCTCAATGATGGCCACACCCAAAATAAAGCCACTGCTTCATGTGTTCCCATTTCTCCCAGAATCAGGAGACCCCTCCTGATCCCTGTGCCCTGTGTTAATGCCCTCATTTTAGTCTTGTGTGGACCCCAGAAAAGTATGCTCTTATGGACCCATTGCTCTGTGTGTAAGCCTTTTGCATGTAGGCCATTTTCATTAGATTCAGATAAGGGACTTTTTGAGTAGGTCATTTTTTTGTTAGATTGCTTTAGTTTAGTTAAGGGTCCCTGATTTGATTTCAGGCACCAGGATGGACCACAATCATTGTGTTGAAGTCTTACATACATGGAACACAAAGAGAAAGATTGCTGCCATGTTTACCCTGCCATGTGGGAGAGGGCTCCAAGATCTCCTACAGCTGTGCAGAGACACAGAAACCCTGAGTGGCTGGGGGAGAAACCAGAGGCTAGAGTCATGGAGCAGCTTGAAGCTGAAGACCTCCAGGCCAGAGAAGAAAGGAGAGGTGTGAGCAATTTTGTCTGATGTCCTACTGCTGAGCTCAGAGAGAAAGTGAGTTTGGAAGAGAAGGCAGAGGGAGACAAGCAAACCCAACATTTTGCCTTGGTAGGTTTCCAGGAGCAGCTGACCATTGCTAAGTCAGCACTTTTGATGATGTCTTGATTTTGACATTTTGACAGCCTAAGAACTGTAAGCTTTAACCCTAATAATTTCCAATAAAAGCCAACTTATTTCTTGTATTTTGCATTGGCATCACTTGGAAAACACACACAGTTAGGGACACAGTCTTGGAGAGCTGCCCTGTTCCCAAATGGCAGTGTGATGCTGCTACCCAGTGAATTCACCTGTAAACTGTGGCTGTCTCCAGACTAGGCAAGAATGAGTACTAGTAAGACAGAGGAGGAAGTAGTCTTTGCCAGCAAGGACTACAAGACAGGGAGTCAGGCAGGGGAGTCACATGGTTTGGGGACTAGTCTAAAGTCACAGATGCCCAAGTATGATGTACCTGCCTCAAATAGTGGTTGGCCAGGTGGGCAGGGGCAGATAAAAGCATGGGACCTGAGAATAGGTGCAGCAGAGGAATCAGGGCACAGGCAGTTAAATTTCTGCTGCTGCTCCTTTTGCCCTTGCCTCCTTCCCCTGGCCTCCAGCATTGACCCTCTGAGGAGGCTGCTCTTACTGTACCCCTCCTGGTTCTCAGGCACAGACTCAGGTTTCCTGCTTCCAGTTGCTCCAATCGTGGGTCAGCTAAAGAAAGAGCAATACCAAGATGAAACTGTTGGTGCCAGGAAGGAAATGTCAAAATTCACATTACAACATTGGGTACAGCAATAACATCAACAGAATGAGCAAGATTAGGACAGTGACCTTAATAAATAGTAAGGGAATCCCAGAAAGTCCTGGGACCTACGGCAGACAAGAATAGAAGAAAGGTTGTCAGATAGTGCCATGTTTGCAGAAAACCTCAGATGGTGCAGATGCCAGATATTTCTGACTAATTAAATATAAAAATTTCAATACATTTTGAACAGAGTTGAAAATGATGCAGACCTCTTCAATCCCAGAAGAGAATGGAGGGGTTGGTTGGGAAGAAGCTGATAAACAGCTGAAGAAGAAGGAAGGAACAAGTGTTCACTGCAGTTCCCCAAGCCAGAGAAGAACTGTTGTGTTTCGGAACTAAACTCTTAGAGCTCCAATGTAAACCATCATCATAGGTTGTAGATGCACAAAGGAGGACCGGGAGAAAGCCCTGCTCAGAACTCACAGCCTCAGTTAGTGATGTGAGTCGCTCTAGTAGGTCTTCACTGTGGTGTAATCCACAGGATGTCCACCTTCTCCTCTGGTGCTAACAGCCCTCTAACTGGACATGTGTAGAGAGCAGTGTCGCCTTCACATGGTCACATTCATGTTCCTTGTGGTCCTTGTCCACTCTTGCTGAGGGAGGCCTGCACCCATCCAGGCAGCTGGGGAGGGGGCCGAGGTGAGTGAGCACTTTTCCTTTAGGGGCAGCTGTATTTGCAAAGGGTGAGGGGAAGTGCCCTCCCAGTACTGTTGCAGATACAAATCAGTATCTTTAAATGAACCACTATGTATGATTTCATTGTGTACTATTTTCATAATTTCTTTTAAAGTATAACCAAATTATCCGTGCAAAGATTATAAAAATAATTCATGTCTGTTATGGCAAACAGTAAACTTCCTTCTATAGCCTCAACACCCATTCCTCCTTCCCCAGAATAATCTGCATTGCCAGACACTTTTGGGTACACATTCGTGTTTGTAAATACATGCATTCTCTAGTTTCATCCATCCGACACTCTATCACATACGGAAAAATATTGGAGTACAACGTAAGAATATAAATAAGTTTCTAACTTTTTAAAATACTTGAGATTAGAAGTATATCATCCAATTATGAGAGGATCGTTTCTGATTTATAATAATAAGGAAAATTGGAGTTAAGTATAAAGCAGGCCACTGTAGTTTTGTGGCTGTTAATCTTGAATCCACGTCAAAATCAGCTGAAGGAACTGAAAAAATATAAATGGTTGTGGTGCCTTAGAATAAAATGCCACAATAATGGGCTGCATTGTTTTTAAAATGATAATTTTTTAAATGCTTATCCAGAATGTAATGGACTGAAGAACCAGTGAAAATAACCAGGACAATTTGAAATAAGTTTAAAGCCCATCTTTAAATAAACTAAGAGAAATCTAGAGTTCTGATGCATAAATCGGTGGCAAGAAATTGAACACAGATGAGTTTGGAAGAAGACATGGTTGAAGCAGATCTCAGAACAAACTGCAAGTACACTTTTCCAGAGGAGAAAGACATCCTGAATTGCACAGTCACAGCTGCTTCCTTAAAAGATTGGAACAAGTTGCACAGACTGGATGTGGACATTCTTTGGAGATTCACATTCATTACATTCACACGGTTTCTCCCCAGTATGAATGTTGTAATGTTTAATGAGATACTGCCTCTGGCTGAAGGCTATTCCACATTCCTTGCATATATAGTGTTTCTCTCCACTATGAATTTTCTAATGGTCAATGAGATTTGATTTTCTAATGAAGGCTTTCCCACATTCCTTACAGATACAGGGTTTCTATCCAGTTTATCTTCTCTGGTGTATTAGTCAGCAAAAGGGTTGCTAATGTGAAATACCAAAAATGGGTTAGTCTTTATAAAGGGTTTTTTTGGGGGGAAGAAGTCCACAGATACCAGACCATAAAGAATTAAGTTTCTTCTCACCAAAGTTCATTGCCAAGTGTTGGAGCAAGACAGCTTTTGATGTTTGCCAGGGTTCAGGCTTCTTGTGTTCCTCTCTTCCCGGGGCTGCATTTCTCTCTAGGTTTAGCTCTTCTGGTTCCTCCAAATGGTCAGCTCTAGACTCTCAGGCAAATGGCTCACTTATCTTCTTCTGGGTCCTTTTCTCCTACATCAAATCTGCTTCTCAAAAAAAAAACTGCTTCAACTCTCCTTTGCCATGTCTTTTATATTGGATTCCCCCACCCAATAAGGGCTGCAGCACAATGCCCTACTGACGTGGCCCAGTCAATGCCCCAATCGTGCCCAGATTAACAGAAGAATTTTCAAGTATGATCAAATTATATATATATATATATTTTTTTTTTACTGTAATTTTTTTTTTATTATGGGTAAAAATCAAAATTCTCACAATACATACAAACATTTGTAAAATGATATATAAATATATATGCATATATGTGTATTTGCTTACAAAAATGTTATTTTTATATATATATATATACATATATTTTAAGAGGTGCTTAGATTACCTAAAATATTATACGGAACCCACTGGGATTCCCATGTTGCCCACCTCCCACACCTCCCACCACATCCAACACATCACCATCCCAGTCGCCTCTGGATTGGGGGAAGAACTATGGACTAGAGTGGACTTGATGGTATTCTCTTGCTCACATATGGTGATTCTTGCAATGCAAGAAATTATAACAAATTATATTTTTGAAATTCATAATTACATCAAATTCCCCAATGGTTACATCTGCTGTGTAATGAGCCTGGATTTCTGAAAGAAAGCTTTCCCACATCCATCACATTCATAGGGTTTCTCTCCAGTATTTATTTTCAGGTAGTTAATGAGGTTTTCCTTCTGATTGAGGGCTTTTCCACATTCATTGAATATAGAGGGTTTTTCTCCAGAATGAATGCTCTGATGTTTAATAAACTATTGCTTTTGGCTGAAGGCTTTTCTGCATTCTTTACATTCCTTTTGTTTCTGTTCATATGAGCTTTTTCATATTCTGTGAGATATAATTTGTACATAAAGGCTTGTTCACATGCCGTACATTGCAGAGGGTTTCTTTGCAGTAGGAAATCGGTCATATCTGAGATTTGACATTTGAATTAAAGCTTTCCCACATATATATTATTTCTTTTCAGTAAGAATTTTCTGATGAGCACAAAGCTTTTCTGTCAGGTTGAAAACTTTCACACATGTATTACATTTCTCTGCTTGTTCCCCTGTATGGCTTTTAAAATGAGGATTATAAAGTGACTGTAAAGAGCAGACTACATTCAGGACCCTCATGTGGCTTCTCTCTAGTTTGAATTTTCTCATATTCTCTGAGGTTTTGTTTCAGATGGAAGTATTCTCATTTTCATTACAATACTGACTAATGTGTAAATATTTCATGCTCAAGTAGATTTAATGCCTGGCTGAAGATTTTCCAATGTTCCTTACATACATAGGGTTTTACTCCTGCATGTTTCTTTGACGTGACTCTAGCTTTCCCAATTTCATGAAATCCCAAATGATTTCTCTTAAGAAATATTTCTCAGGTATCTCATGAGGTTGAATTTCCAAGAAAACTTGACACTCTTTACACTTAAAGGGGAGGACTACCATGAGGGGTAACCTGGCAAAACGCATTCTCTTCATTCTTATTTCCTTACATAGATTCCCTCATGTTTAGATAAGCATGATGCAAATTCCTTCAAAGTGAATTTACATTCATAGATATGTCATTTTGAGGAAACAATATTTGTGGTCAGAGAAAATGTATTCCCAACTTTCTTACATTCTCTGCCTTCATTTTAAGTCTGTACTGTTTTGGAAGTGGATATAGCTTCACTCACAAGTCTTTTGTTTTATGGTTCTTTCTGCTTCTTAATGTCCTATGCTTCTTCAAAGTTTGTGGGGTACAGCAAAATCAATGCTTAGAGGAAAATTTATAGAATTGAATACATTCATTAGAAAAGAGGAAAGATTCAATATCAACCATCTAAGCATCCAATTTGGGAAGCACAACAATATCTCCTTTTTATTTGCTCTCTCATTCATGGCTCTTCTTGCTTCAAATGAACATAACTTCCAGTTTGTTGACTTCATAACTAGGAAATGGGGTAGTGATACAGCCCTTGATTTATGATGGGGACAAAACAACACCCCATAAATCAACCCTGGAACCTTCAGGCTTCTCAAAGATAAGAAAGGTGCAACTTCATAAGATGCATGAGTAAGCTGGCCCCCAAACAAAGGCCTAAATGGCAAACCAGGAAATCCTGAATACAGTGTTTTGGACTGACTATTTTTACTCAATGTTTTTTCTTCTATTTATTTGGATGAGATGCACTATTTAATATTCTTTAATGTTTACCATGAAATTATAAGACATTTGCTTGCCTTTCCAAATATGGACTTATTATTTGTTATTGACTTCCAAATAATGAATTTTAAAACATTTTATATCCTGTATTGTCATCAAAATGGGTACTGAGGCAAAATATCAGAAATCTCTTGGTCTTTATAGAGGATATTTATTTGTGGTAGAAGCTTACAGTTACCAGGCCAAAAAGCATAAATTTCTTTTTTCACCAAAGTCTGTTAGCCCATCTTGGAGAAAGACAGCTGCTGACATTTGTCAGGGATCAAGCTTCTTGGGTTCCTCTCTACTCAGGGATGCATTTCTCCCTGGGGTCAGCGCCTCTGTTTCCTCCACAAGGTCAGCTGAAGACTATGTGGCTCTGTAAGCCTTGCCTCTCTCCACAAGGCCACCTGTGAACTGTCAAGTGAATGCTTCATCTCTTTTTCACAGGGCATTCTGTACTTGCACATCAGAACTCCAACATCAAAAATTACTCCAACTCTGTGCCTTGCCATGTCTTTTTATGTTTGAGACCCCACCCACCAAGGGGCAGGACACAACACTCTACTGATTGTGGCCCAGTCAATGCCCTTATCAAAACTTAATCATAGGGAAGCGGCTGTGGCTCAATCAGTAGGGCTCCCGTTTACCATATGGGAGGCCCTGGGTTCGGTTCCCGGGGCCTCCTGGTGAAGGCAAGCCTGCCCGCATGGCATGGTTAGCTGACCCAGTGAGCACAAGCAGCAAGGGGGGGATAAATGAATAAATAAATAAAATCTTAAAAAAAAAAATTTAATCATAGCCAGATTAACAGACCAGTTTACAAACATAATCAAATATCTATTTTTGGAATTCATAACGATATCAAACTGCTATATATCCATTTACCAATCTTATGCTACATATTATTTTATGATGTATTTTAGCACTTTATTGATGTCCTAGGCCACGGATATAATTATTATTTTATCCATTCAATAGTCATTTAGATATATTAATTTAATTAACAGATATTATTCTTCAACACATCCTGAATCTTGAGCCTTATGAGATTATTATTTTTTTGCCTGAAGAATATTTTTTACATTTCTTTTTTTTTTTAAGATTTATTTATTTATTTATTCATTTATCCCCCCCACCCCCGCTGCTTGTGCTCACTGGGTCAGCTAACCACGCCGCGCTGGCAGGCTTGCCTTCACCAGGAGGCCCCGGGAACCGAACCCAGGGCCTCCCATATAGTAAACGGGAGCCCTACTGATTGAGCCACAGCCGCTTCCCTTTTACATTTCTTTTATTTATTTATTTATTTTTTATTATGGGTAAAAATCAAAATTTTCAAAATACATACAAACATTTGCAAAATGATGTATAAATATATATGCATATATGTGTATTTGCTTACAAAAATGTTGTTTATATATATATATTTTAAGAGGTGCTTAGATTACCCAAAATATTACACGGAACCCACTGGGATTCCCATGTTGCCCACCTCCCACACCTCCCATCACATCCCACACAAACATCTCCCACAGTGTGGCCCACCACCCTCAATGAACTTACACATCCTGGAGCCTTGCCACCAACCATAGACCACAGTTCACACTGTAGACGACACTCTCTCCCATTCAGTTCTGAGTGGTGTGTGCTGATTTAAAATGGCCTACATCCGTTGCCACAACAGTACTCAGGACAACCTCCAACTCCCAAAGAAGCCACTGTATTTCGACTGCTCATCCCCTCCCTACCCCAAAAGTGTCAAGTGGCCACTGGCTCCACCTCATTGTTATAATTTCTTGCATTGCTAGAATCACCATATGTGAACAAGAGAATACCATCAAGTCCACTCTAGTCCATAGTTCTTCCCCCAATCCTGAGGGGACTGGGATGGTGATGTCCACTCCAACTCCAAGTGAGAGCAAACTTTATTAGTTTTTATTCATCTGTAAAATATTTATTTCACTTTTTCCTGAAGGATTGAGATGAATTAAATCTCAGGTCCTCCATGATCTCCACTGCTTCTGAGAGCACCCTTAGCATTGAATTTCTCCATTCTGATATAAATGCAATCAGTTCTTTGGAGGATAAATTAGGGGCCTTCAGTTTTACAGCCAGCTTCCTGCACTTCCACCCCACAGTAAAATCTGTGCACTTTGGCTCTGGGAATGGGAATAATGGCACACCTCTCTGAGTTACACACCTGATTTTGGAGCTAAGATTTGGTGAAGAAAGCACAGTATATTGAGTTCCTCTTGGGACCTTCCTAGGAACCAGTGCAATGATGGTCAGGACTCCATTTTTCTCAATGATGGCCTCACCCTATGTGCAGCCACTGCTTCATGAGTTCCCATTTCTTCCAGACTTAGTAGACCCCTCCTGATCCCTGTGCCATGGGTTAATGCCCTCGTTTGAGTCTTGTGTGGATGCTGGAAATGTATGTTCCTACCAATCCATTGCTTTGTGCGTAAACCTTTTGTATGTAGGACATTTTGTTTAGATTCAGATAAGGGACATTTTGGTTAGGTCACTTTGAGATAGAATGCTTTAGTTCAGTTAAGGGCCTCTGATTAGATTTCAGGCACATGGATGAACCCCAATGATTGTGCTGAAGTCCTACATACATGGAACACACATAGAAAGAGTGCTGCCATGTATACCCTGACATGTAGGAGAGGGTACAGAATCTCCTTCAGCTGTGGAGAGAAACATTAACCTTGAGAGGGTAATGGAGAGGACAGAAGATGGACTCATGGAGCACCTTGAAGCTGAAGACATCAAGGCCAGAGGAGAAGGGAGAGGTGTGATAAATTTTATCTGAAGGTCCAGTGCTGAGCTCTGGGAGAAATTGAGTCTGGAGGAGAAGGCAGAGAGAGACAGGCAGACCTAACATTTTGCCTTGGCAGAAGTCCAACTGGAGCTGACACTTGTTAAGACAGCACTTTTGATGATGTCTTGATTTAGATATTTTCACAGCCTCAGAACAGTAAGTTTAACCCTAATAAATCCCAATAAAATCCAACCAATTTCTGGTATTCTGCATTGGCAGTGCTTGGTAAACTGAAAAAGTTAGGGACACAGGTTTGGAGAGCTGCCCTGTTCCTAAATGGCAGAGTGATGCTGCTGCCCAGTGAATTCACCTGTAAGCTGTGGGTGTCTCCAGACTAGGTGGGAAAGACTACTGGCAAGGTGGAGGGGAAAGTGCTTTTACCCATCATGAGCTGCAAAACAAGGAGTCAGGCAGGGGACTACATGGTTTGGGGACTAGTCTAAAGTCACAGATGCCCCAGTGTGATGTACCTGCCAGAGGCAGTGTTTGGCCAGGTGGGCAGGGGTAGAAAAATGCATGGGACTTGGGGTCTGGTGTAGCAGAAGATTCAGGGCACAGATAGGATTCTTCCTGGTCCTGCTCCATTTTCCCTTCCCTCCTTCCATTGTCCTGCAGTGTGGACATTCTGAGGTGGCTGCTCTTATGGTACCCCTGCTGGGTCTCAGGCACAGACTCAGGTCTCCTGCCTCCAGTTCTACATTCATCTTCTCCAATTTTGGGGCAGCTAAAGAAAGAGCAGTGCCAAGATGAATCTAGTTGGTGTCAGGAAGGAAATGTCAAAATTCACATTACAGCATTGGCTACAGCAATAACATCACCAGAATGAGCAACATTAGGCCAGTGACCCTAATAAATAGTATGGGAAACCCAGAAAGTCCACGTCTCCATGCTCACTCTTGTGGAGGCAGGCATTCACCCATCCTGGCTGCTGGGGAGGGGGTCAAGGAGAGTGAGCACTTTTCCTTTATGGGAGACTGTATTTGTAAAGGGTGAGGAGTAGTGACCCCCATAATATTACAGATACAAAACAATAACTTCAAATCAACCACTTTGTATGATTTCATTGTGTGCTATTTTCAAAATTTCTTTTAAATTATATCCAAATTATCCGTGCAAAGAGTATAAAAATAATTTACGTCTGTTATGGCAAACAGCCAAATTCCTTCCCTAACTTCAACTCCCATTCCTCCTTCCTCAGAATTCTCTGGATTGGCAGACACTTTTGGGTACACATTTTTGTTTTTAAATACATGCATTCTCTAGTTTCATCCATCCCAAACTCTGTCAGATATGAGAAAGATTTTGGAATACAACTTAAGAATATAAATAAATTTTCTAACTTCTTAAAATACTTGAGATTAGAAGTATATAATCATGTTATGAAAGCATCATTTCTGATTCAAAATAATAAGGAAAATTGGAGTTAAGAAGAAAGCAGGCCACTGTAGCTCAGTGGCTGTAAACCTTGAATCCCCAACAGAACCATGTGAAGAAACTGAAAAACTATAAATGGTTGGGGTGCCCGATAAGAAAATGCTACAATACTGAGCAACATTATTTTTAAAATGGTTATTTTTAAATGCTTACCCAAAATGTGATGGATTGAAGAACCAGTGAAAACACCAAGGAGAATTTGAAATAAGTGGAAAGCCCATCTTTACATAAATGAAGAGAAATCTCGAGTTCTGATGCATAAATAAGTGGTAACAAATTGAACACAGATGAGTGTGGAAGAAGATGTGGGAGGAGCAGATTTCAGAACAAACCACAAGTGCACTTTTCCAAGAGGAGAAAGATTTCCTGAATTGCACAGGCACAGCTGCTTCCTTAAAAGATTGGCAAAAAGTTGCACAGACTGGAGATGGAGATTCTTTGTAGATTCACATTCATTACATTAACAGCATTTCTCTCCAGTATCAAAGTTGTAATATTTAATGATATACTGCCTCTGGCTGAAGTCTATTTCACATTCCTTACATATATAGTGTTTCCTTCTATATGAATTTTCTCATGGTCAGTGACATTTGATTTGCTACTGAAGGCTTTCCAACATTCCTTACATATATAGGGTTTCTATCCAGTGTCTTCTCTGGTGTGTAATGAAGCTTGATTTCTGAATGAAAGCTTTCCCACATCCATCACATTCATTGGGTTTCTCTTCAGTATGTATTCTCAAATGATTAATGAAGTTTTCCTTCCGATTGAAGGCTATTCCACATTCATTGCATATAGAGCGTTTTTCTCCAGAATGAATCCTCTGGAGTTTAATGAATTATTGCTTTTGGCTGAAGGCTTTCTGCATTCTTTACATTCATTTTGTTTCTGTCCACTAATTTTTTTCATGTTCTGTGAGATATGATTTATACCTAAAGGCTTCTTCACATGTCTTACATGCATAGGGTTTCTTTGCAGTAGAAAATCTTTTGTATCTGAGATTTGATATTTGAATTAAAGTTTTCCCACATATATATGATTTCTCTTCAATAAGAATTTTCTGTTGAATCCATTCTGCCAATCTATGTCTCTTGAGTGGTGAATTTAATCCATTAACATTCAGTGTCATTACTCACAATGAATTTCTTACTTCAGCCATATTTTCTTTGGATTAATGTATGTCATATGTTGTTTTTTTCTGTTTTTGTCTTTTAGTTGTTTTAACTAACTCTTGATTTTTCCTTTCAACTTTTAGAACTTCCTTTAGTATTTCCTGGAGTGCCAGTTTCTTACTGACATACTCTCTTAATTTCTGTTTATCTGTGAATATTTTGAACTCTCCATCATTTTTGAATATCAGTTTTACTGGATACAAAATTTGTGGCTTGTAATTTTTTTCTTTTAGTACTTTGACTATGTCATGCCACTGTCTTCTTTCCTCCGTGGTTTCAGATGAGAAATCAGCACTTAATTTTATTGTGCATCCCCTCTTGTGATGGTTCTCTTTTCTCTTGCTGCCTTGGTTATTTTCTTTGCCTTGAGCATTCAACATTTTGACAAGTATAGGTCTTGGAATTGGCCGTTTGGGATTTATGCTGTTTGGGGTGCGCTTTGCTTCCTGGATCTGCGCATCCATCTCTCTCAATAAGGTTAGGAAGTTTTCAGCCATTATTTCCTTCAACACTCCTTCTAATCCTTTTCCCTTCTCTGCTCCTTTTGGGATGCCCATAATGCATATGTTTGTGTGTTTTGTGTTGTCAGTTAAATCCCTGAGTCCCTGCTGGATTTTTTATATTTTTTTGTCTACATGTTCTACTATCTGTTTGATTTCAGATGTATTGTCATCCACATCACTAATTCTTTCTTCTGCCTGTTCAAATCTGCTATTATGTAAATCCAGAATCCTCTTGATTTCTCAGATTGCACCATTGATCACCATCATATCTGTTATCTTTTTGTGTATGTTTACAATTTCTTCAGTATTTTCTTCCAGTGTCTTCTTTATATCCTTAATCTCTTCCTTCAATTCATTAAGTTGTTTCATGATATTTGTTTTGGGATCTTTGATTAGTTGTTCGATGTTCTACATATATTCCTGGCTTTTAGTTTGTTCATTGGACTGGTCCATGTATTCCTGTTTCTCAGTGTGGTTTGCAATTTTCTATTGTCCTCTAGTCATCATTTTATCTTGCTGTGTTTATTCAATTGATTAGATTCCTCACTCCTCTCGTGTTTTATTTAGTTGGTGGTTCTGTGTGTGTGTTAAGTTTTCTCTTTAACACTTTTTCTTCTTATTTTGTTTCCTTGCTTCTTTCAATGTTACCTTGAAGGTAAAAAAATAGTGACTGAGGGCTTGAAAGATGTGAGAAAGGGAGAAGGATAATAGTAGTCCATTAATTCTAAATTATCATGCTGTTGGTAAATAATTTTTCAAAGTATCCTCTTATGATACATTTTATTTCTGTGGGGTCAGTAGTGATATCCCCTTCCTCGTTCCTTATTTTGTGTATTTGCATCTGTCCTCTCTTTTTCTTTGTTAGTCTCCCTAAGGGTTTGTAAATTTTATTGGTATTCTTGAAGAACCAGCTTTTGTTGTTGTTTTTTTCAAGTGCTTTATTATTCTCTATTTCATTTAGTTCTGCTCTAATCTTTGTTATTTCCTTCCTTCTGCTTCTTTTAGGTTTAGTTTGTTGTTGTTTTTCCAATTCCTTCAAGTATGCAGTTAGGTCTTCAATTTTAGCTCTTTTTTATTTTTATTATATGTATTTATGGCTATGAACTTCCATCTCTTGACAGTTTTGGCTGCATCCCATAGTTTTTGATATGTTGTGTTGTCATTTTCATTAGTTTCAAGGTAGTTAATGATGTCTTTTGAGATTTCCTCCTTGACTCACGGTTTGTCTAGGACTGTGTTTTTTAACTTCCATATCCTTGTGCTTAACTTGTTTCTCTGGCCCTTAGTGATCCCCAATTTAATTACATTGTCATCAGAGAAATTATTTTGTGTAATCTCAATCTTTCTGAATTCATTGAGAGTTTTTCTGTGGCCTAACATGTGGTCGATCGTGGAGTATGATCCATGTGCACCCGAGAAGAATGTAAATCCTGATGTATTTGAGTTTATTTTTCTGTATATGTCTATTAAGTCCAGGTCTTCTAATATATTGTTGAGAGTCTTTGTTTCTTTGTTGATTTTCTGTCTAGATGTTCTGTCTAATGATGATAATGGTTTATTAAAATCCATTGATATAATTGTAGAGGAATTTATTTCTCCACTTAGCTTTTCCAGAGTTTGCCTCCTGAATTTTGAGGCACCCCAATTAGGTGTGTAAATGTTCATGATTGTTCTCTCTTCTTGAGAGACTATCCCATTTACTAATATATAGTGTCTATCTTTGTCTCTTAAAATAGTTTTGTATTTAAAATCTATTTTTTCTGATATTAGTATAGCTATTCTTGCACTTTTATGTTTATTGTTAACTTGTATAATTGTTTTCCAGCCATTTACTTTCAGCCTCCTTGAATCCCCAGGAAGAACGTGGGTTTCCTGTAGACAGCATATAGATGGATCATATTTCTTTATCCATTCTGCCAATTTGTGTCTCTTAAGTGGTGAATTCCATCCATTAACCTTCAGTGTTATTACTCGCAATGAATTTCTTACTTCAGGCACATATTCTTTGGATTAATGTATGTTATACATTGTTTTGTTTCTGTTTTTGTCTTCTTAGTTGCATTTAAACTCTCCTAACTCTTGATTTTTTCTTTCAACTTGTAGAACTTCCTTTAGTATTTCTTGAAGTGCCAATTTCTTATTGACGTACTCTCTTTATTTCTGTTTATCTGTGAATATTTAAACTCTCCGTCATTTTTGAATGTCAGTTTTGCTGCATACAGAATTCGTGGCTGGAAGTTTTTTTTCTTTTAGTTCTTTGACTATGTCATACCACTGTTTTCTTTCCTCCGTGGTTTCAGATGAGAAATCAGCACTTAACCTTATTGTGCTTCCCCTGTATGTGATGGTTCTCTTCTCTCTTGCTGCCTTGAGTATTTTCTCTTTGTCTTGAGCATTGGACATTTTGACAATTATATGTCTTGGAGTTGACCGGTTGGGATTTATACTGTTAAGTGTGTGCTTTGCTTCCTGGATCTGTACATCCATCTCTCTCAATAGGGTTGGGAAATTTTCAGCAATTATTTCCTTCAACACCCCTTCTGTTCTCTTTCCCTTCTCTTCTCCTTCTGGAATTCCCATAATGCATATGTTTGTGTGTTTTGGGTTGTCAATTAAATCCCTGAGTCCCTGCTGGATTTTTCATATTTTTTTGTCTACCTGTTCTACTATCTGTTTGATTTCAGCTGTATTGTCTTTCACATCACTAATTGTTTCTTCTGCTTGTTCAAATGTGCTCTTATATGAATCCAGCATTGTTTTGATTCCTTGAATTGTGCCATTGATCACCATCATATCTGTTATCTTTTTGTGTATGTTTACAATTTCTTCATTA
Source organism: Tolypeutes matacus (assembly GCA_026826555.1). Classification (NCBI taxonomy): domain Eukaryota; kingdom Metazoa; phylum Chordata; class Mammalia; order Cingulata; family Chlamyphoridae; genus Tolypeutes; species Tolypeutes matacus. The sequence continues at coordinate 301,265 of JAKSZT010054075.1, read as the reverse complement.
TGTTCTCCCAGTGTCTTCTTTATTTCATTAATCTCTTCCTTCACTTCAGTAAGTTGGTTCATAATATTTGTTTGGGAATCTTTGATTAGTTTGTTTGATGTTCTGCATATATTCCTGGTTTTTAGTTTGTTCATTGAAGTGGTCCATGTATTCCTGTTTCTCAGTGTGGTTTATAATTTTTCATTGCCCTCTACTCATAATTTTATCTTGCTGGGTTTATTCAGTTGATTAGCGTCTCTCACTCCTGTCGTGTTTTATTTAGTTGGTGGCTCTGTGTGTGTGTTATGTTTTCTCTTTGTCACTTTTTTCTTCTTATTTTGCTTCCTTGCTTCTTTTCATGTTACCTTGAAGGCAAAAAATTAAGTCCAATGTGATTGAAAGATGTGAGAAAGGAAGGAGGATAATAGTAATATTTATAAAAGTTGAAGAGCGGCCAAATAGGACTTAGTGAAATGAATATTTAACTTGTGTAAACAGTGTACAGTAATAGGAAAAAAAGTGGAGTACCTAAAATGGCCTGGGAAAACAGTTGGAGGAAAATATATATAATGATTTAGAATGCTAGAATGATGAGGCAGGAGAGAAAGAGTAAAGAAAGGGTTAAAAGATAAAATCTAATATTAATAAAATAAGAAGTAAACAAAATAGATAGAATAGAAATTGACACCCTTAAGATGTGGGCTAATGAAAAAGCATGGTGTCTAAGAACAACAACAGAAAGCAGAAGGCAGAGAGATGAAGGAAGGATAAGAGATAGCTTGGGATACAATATCAATATAGACAGAGAATGAATAATCACTGAACAAGAAGAACAGCAGAGAAAAGATAAGCTAGCAGCATGCAATTTTAAAAAAAATAAAGGAAAATAGAAAGGGGGGGAGAGAAAGAGGAAAGAAAAGAAAAAGACAACAAATAAACAGAGAAAAACCAAACAACCACAGCAGCAAGCACTCAAACAAAGCTAAGGAGCAAGTGTTCCTTCTAGGGTCCTTTCAGATCCTGTCAGCTTGCTTGTCTTTATTAATTTCCCTTCTGGGTTCTCTCTGCAGGTTTTGATGCAGATTTTCAGTATTAAACTGAATTAAGAACAGGAATTCATATTTTCAAGTGAATGTCTTCTTTTTTTTTTTTTTTTTGGTGATATAAGGGACCAAACAGATGTCCTCTGCTAGATCACCCCCTTCACTGCGGGGACCCTAAATAGGCTCGTGGAAACTAATCAAGCCCTTCCCACTTCTTTGCCTTCCCAGTGGAGTGAAGCTATGATGCTTGTCAGGGAACAGATATAAAATTGGTGGACTCCACCCTCTCTGATGCCAGGCCTCAATTTCAGTGGTCTGTAGGGTAAATGAGTTTTCCTCAGCAGATTCCCATCTACCCTCAGCCTGGTGCTCTTTCAATCCAGCTTACCTGATCCCCAAAGCTATGAGTGTGCCTAGGCAGCCAAATCCACAGAAGTTAAGCCACTCTACACCTTCTTTCAGAGCCCTCCCTTCCTCAGGGAATGTTGCCTCAAACTTGGAGCATGAGTCGTGGTTGCAGTATTCAAGTTCAAACCAGCATTTGTCCCTGTGTGTGGGGCTCAGCCGTCTGTGTTAACCACCACAGACAGGCTCAAAACTCAAGAATCTCCATCAGTCACTCCACACCATCAATCTCCCCGCTTCTAAGTGACACAAGTTTCTCACTGTGTGTGCCCACAACACAAACCCTTTGGCAGGACCCCACCCACAATTGGCCATCCCCAGAGAGCTAGTCAGTGATTATCTTCCTAAACCAATGCCCTCTTGACCCTCTCCCATAGCATTTTCTAATAAGGCACCCCAACCATATATATTATTTCAGTTTCTTAAACTGATTCTGAAGTGGATCGCAGTTTAACAGCCACTGAACTACAGTTAACTGCTTTATACTTAAATCCAATTTTCCTTATTATTTTAAATCTGAAATGATCCTTTCATAATTAGATGATATGCTTCTTTTCTCAATAATTGTAAGAAATTAGAACATTAATTTATATTCTAAAGTTGTTCTCCAATATATTGATTTTTTTGGAAATTCAAACTCATGAGATACTTGAGATCTAATCCTTCAGAGAAACCATTTGGGATTTCAGCAATTGGCAAAAGTAAGAGTCACATCAAAGGAACATGGAGGTGTAAAACCCTGTGTAATAAGGAATATTGGAAATTCTTCAGCCAGGCATTAAATTTCATTGAGCATGAAATATTCATACATTAGTTAGTATTGTAATGAACATGGGAATGCTTCCATGTGAAATAAAACCTCATGGAATGGGTGAAAATTCAAATTAGAGAGAAACCATATGAGTGTCGAAATGTAGTCTGCTCTTTACAGTCATTTTTACACCTCATTTTAAATGCCATACAGGTGAACAAGAATAGAAGTTTAATACATGTGGGAAAGTTTTCAACCTGACAGAAAACCTCTTTATTCATCAGACAATTCTTACTGAAGAGAAATCATATATATGTGGGAAACTTTAATTCAAATGTCAAATCTCAGATATGAGAGATTTCCCAGTGCAAGAACCCCTATGCATGTAAGACATGTGAAAAAGGTTTAGGTACAAATAAAATCTTAAAGAACAATAAAAAATTCATAGTGGACAGAAATTAAGTGAATGTAAAGAATGCAGAAACGCATTCAGCCAAAAGCAATAGTTCATTAAACATCAGAGCATTCATTCTGGAAAAAAAACCCTATATATGCAATGAATGTGGAAAAGCCTTCAACAAGAAGGAAAATCTCATTAACCATCTGAGAATACATACTGGAGAGAAACCCTGTGAATGTGATGGACATGGGAAAGCTTTCATTGAGAAATCAAGCCTCATTATACATCAGAGAAGACAAACTTGGGAGAAACCCTATATCTGTAAGGAATGTAGGAAAGCCTTCATTAGCAAATAAAATCTCACTGACCATGAGAAAATTCACAGTGGATGGAAACGCTATATATGTAATGAATGTGGAATAGCCTTCAGCAAGAGGCAGAATTTCATTAAACATTACAACATTCATATTGGAGCAAAACCCTCTGAATGTAAGGAATGTGAATTCCAAAGAGTCTCCAACTTCAGTGTGTGTAACTTGTTGCCAATCTTTTAAAGAAGTGACTGTGTCTGCAATTCAGAATGTCTTTCTCCTCTTAGAAAAGTGTACTTGCAGTTTGTTCCGAGTTCTGATCCTCCCACATCTTCTTACACACTCATCTGTGTTGCATTAGTTAGCACTAATTTATGCATCAAAACTCGAGATTTTTTAGTTTATGTAAACATGGGCGTTCAAGTTATTTCGAATTATCCACATTGTTTTCACTGGTTCTTCAATCCGTTACATTCTGAGTAAGCATTTAAAAAATACCACCTTTAAAAATAATGTTGCTCATTATGGCAGCATTTTCTTATAAGGCACACCAACAATTTATATTTTTTCAGTTTCTTCAACTGATTCTGATGTGGATTCAAGTTTAACATCCAATGAACTACAGTGGCCTGCTTTCTACTTCCCTCCAATTTTCCATAAATGAGTTAAGCAAAGTGGCAGGATACAAGATCAACACGGAAAAATCAGTAATGTTTTTGTACACTAGAACTGAACAAGGAGTTCAGTTCTAGAACTGAACTGAGGAGGATAATTCTATTTTCAATAGCAACAAAAAGACTCAAATACCTAGGAGTTAATTTAACCAAAGAAGTACAGGATCTATATACAGAAAAGAACAAAACAATGCCAAAAGAAACTTAAAAATACCTAAACAAATGGAAAGACATTCCATGTTCATGTATTAGAAGAATAAATATTGTGAAGATATCAAGCTTGACCAAACTGAGTTACAGATTCCATGCAATACCAATAAAAATCCCAAAAGCTTACTTTACAGAATTAGAGAAGGCAATTACAAAATACATCTGGAAGGGTAAGTGCACCCGAATTGCCAAAAGTATTCTAAAAAAGAAGAGCAATGTGGGAGGAATTTCACTGCCTGACCTTGAAACATATTACAAAGCTACATTGGTCAAAACAGCATGATACTGGCATAAAGATAGACACATCGATCAGTGGAATAGAATAGAGAACCCAGAAGTATACCCTCTCCTATACAGTCAACTGGTTTTGACAAACCTACCAAGGCCACACTAATGGGAGAAAACAGTCTCTTCAACAAATTGTGTTGGGAGAACAACACAATTCCTTTGATGTGACTCTTACTATAACCAATGAAAGAGGACCTCTATCTCACTGCCTATACAAGAACCAACTAAAAATGGATCCAAGATCTAAATATAGAAGCCAGGACCATAAAACTACTAGAAGAAAATGTAGGGAAACATCTTCAAGACCTTTTAGTAGGTGGTGGTTTCTTGGACCGTACACCCAAAGCATATACAACAAAGGAAACATAGCTAAGTGTGACCTCCTCAAATTTAAACACTTTTGCACCTCACAGGACTTTGCCAGAAGGGTGAAAATGCAGCCAACTCAATGGGAAAAGATATTTGAAAATGACATCTCTGATAAGGGTTTAATATCCAGGATATATAAAGAAATGTTACAACTCAACAATAAAAAGACAAATGAACCAATTAAAAAAGGGGTGAAAGACTTGAATAGACATTTCTCCAAAGAAGAAATACGAATGGCAGAAAAATACATGAAGAAATATTCAACATCACTCATGATTAGAGAAATGGAAATCAAAACTACAATGAGATATCATTTCACATCTATCAGAATGGCCAATATTAAAAAGACAGAGAATTACAAGTGTTGGTGAGGATGTGGAGAGAAAGGAACACTTCTTCACTGTTGGTTGGAATGCAGAATGGTACAACCACTATGGAGGAGTGTTTGGTAGTTCCTAAAGAAGTTGAATATAGACTAGCCACGTGACCCTGCAATACGACTACTGGGTATATATCCAGAAGAACTGAGAGTGGTGACACGAACAAACATCTGCATGCCGATGTTCATAGCAACATTATTCACCATTGCCAAAATTTGGAAACAACCCAGGTGTCCATCAACAGATGAGTGGATAAACAAACTGTGGTCAGTTCACATGATGGAATATTAGGCAGCTGTAAGAAGAAATGAAGTCGTAAAGCAAATGGCAACATGGATGACTTGGAGGTCTTTATGTTGAGTGAAGCAAGCCACACAAAAGGACAAATACTGTATGAATGAGCTACTCTGAACCAAATATATTGTGTAACATATAGTTTGATTTAAAAAATTTATATGTATCCATTTAATTTAATTGAGAAATATATATATTTATTCATCTGTGTTTACTTTTTAGTTTTTAATTGTTTATATTTTCAATTATTAAATGTATAAATAAAGTTAAATAAAAAGAAAAAAGAAACATGAAGAAGATATTGGATTCACAGAGCTTTAGATTAAAAAATGGGTTTTGAAGGTGATTGTAACTCCAAGCAAATCATAGCTGTCAATAAAATGATTACTTTGATGAGATTTAAAACTAGAAGAACCACAACATTGGCATAGCATTAGGTAAAAGCAGTTTTTCAACATTGATCGTGAGTGAAAGTAAGTACATTGCAGCAAAGCAAACAAGTATCTTACTTACCTTTCAAAACTGAAGTACCTCCTGCATTCTCAGAGAGTTAGGTGAAACAGAGTCTTGAAACTGATTGTAAATGAAAACACTCACAAAGCAGAGAAGGAAACAAGTTTCTTTATTGGTTTTCTAAACTAAAAAATGACTGCATTCCCCAAGGACTCAGAAAAGCAGTGCTTTGAAGTTGACTGAAAGTGAATATATAACCCCAACAAGCTCCCTGGGCCTCGACAGTTGCCAAAGGCCCCACAGACCCAACTATCTTACACAGCCTCCAGAGAATCCATGGAATCTATGGTCTCCACCAGCAGCACATGCTCCACATATGTCAATGGTCTCAAGGGCCTTACATTGGATCCACAGGCCTCCATGGGCTTCATGGACTCCACAGGCTCCATGGGCTCCACATGCTCCACAGGCTCCATTGGTATGCAGAGGCTCCACAAGCTCTATTTACTCCACAGGCTCTTCAGGCTCCATATGTAGCACATACTCCACAGGCTCCATGGGTCTACTCAGGCTGTATGGTCTTCAAGTGCTTCAAAGGTTCAACAGGTCTCCAGGGGCAATGCATGCACCATGGGTTCAATGAACTCCAAAGACTCCATGCCATCTATGTGGCTTCTGAGCCTCTGCAGGCTCCACAGGCTGCATGAGCCAGAACAGGTCTCACAGGCTCCATGGCCCAAAATAGTGTCCTAAGACTCCACAGGCTTCCACATGATCTTTAGCTTCCTCAGACTCTACAGCCTCCACAGGCCCCATGGGCCTACATTAATTCCATGGGCTTGAAGGGATCCACATTCCTCCAAGGCCTCCACAGGCTCTGCCAGAAACATGAGCCAGCGCAGGCTCCATGGACTCCATGAGATATACAGGCTCTGCAGTCTCCACATGCTCCATGGTTTTCATGAGCACTATGAGCTACAGTGGCTCCTCAGGCTACACATGTTCCATATGCATGCACAGTTACCATAGGCTCCTGGGGTCTATAAGACTTTAGAGGTTCTGCAGGCCTCCATGGGCTCCACAGGCCTCCTTAGATTCCATAGTCTCCATGGGCTCCTCGGTCTCCCTGGCTTCCACAAACTCCACTATCTCCACCGTCTATGGGCATCACAGGTTGCACAGGTTCCATTGGCATACACAGTATCCATGAGCTCCATGGGCTCCATGGGCTCCATGGGCTCCATGGGCTCTAGAGTCCATTATGGCTCCATGGGCTCCACCAACTCCATCGGCTCCACTGAAGCCACCGGCTCTATGGCCTATACAGGCACCACAGGTTTCATTGGGCACCACAGTCTCAACAGGCTCAATATGCTACATGGGCTCCACAGGAGGCAATGGGCTACATGTACTTAACAGGCTCCACATTCTCTGTAGGGTCCTTGGGCTCCATACCTCAAGAAGCTCCATGGGCCCCATGGCCTCGATGAGCTCCACAGGATCCACAGGTCTGTGCAGGCTCCACAAGCTCCCAGTGGATGCACCACAGGTTTTCTGAACTCCATGGTCTTGACAGACTTCATGGCCTACAAGGCCTCAGCCAGCTCTCTTGGATTTCACATGCTCCACAGGCCACTACAGTCGCCATGGGCTCCACAGGCTCCAATGATCTGCATAGATTCCATGGTTTCCAAAAGTTCCAAGGCCTCCAGAGGCTCCTAATGCCCCACAGGCTCCACTGGCTTACAGAGCCTCCACTCACTATGGATTCTATGGTCTCCACCGGCAGCAAAAACTCCACATGTGTTAATGGGTAAGTGTCAGAACAAGAAACAGTGAGGAATGGAGGAATGTCACATGTCTCTCTGGTCTTGATCCATGAGCTCCATGGGCTCCACGGGCTGCACAGACTCCACAGGCTCCATGGGCCCACATAGGCTGCATGGCCTCTGAGGGCTTGAAAGGATCAAAATGCTCCGTGGGCATGCAGAGGCTCCACAGGACTCCAGGGTCAATGCATGCTCCATGGGCTCTTTGACCTCCAAGGCGTCCATAGCATTCTTGTGGCTTCACAGTCTCTAGAGGCTTGCCAGTCTCCAGAGGATCAATGAACATTCACAAGCCTCAAAGTCTCCATGGCCCAAAATGGGCTCCTCAAACTCCACAGTCCTCCACATGATCCTCAGCTTCTTCAGGCTCTACAGTCTCCACAGGTTTCATTGGGCCTACATACCATACATGGGCTCCATGGGATACACATTCCTCCATCATCTCAACAGACTCTACCAACACCATGAGCCTGCATAGGATCCATGGCCTCCATGAGATATTCAGGCTTTGCAGTCTCCACAACTTCCATCAGTTCCATGGGATCCATGAGCTCCAGTAGATCCACAGGCTCCACATGTTCACAGGCCAGCACAGTTGCCATAGTCTTCATGGGGTCTATAAGACACTGCAGGCCCCACAGGCCTCTATTGGATCCACAGGTACTGCAGGCCTGCAGAGGTAACATGGTCTCCACAGGGTCCTCAGGAATACACAGGCTCCATAGGCCTCCTCAGGTTTCACAGCCTCCATAGGCTCCGTCAGCTCAAATAATTCCACAGCCCTTTCTATTCTCACAAACTTCACAGTCTCCTTGTCCTTCACTGGATTGTACAGTATCCACAGGCCTCCTTGGCTTCAAAGTCTCCATGGTCTCTTGGTCTCCATAGATTCCACAAACTCCACGAGCTCAATTGACTCCATGGGCTTCACAGATTGCACAGGTTCCACTGGGCTACACAACATCCAAAAGCTCCATGGACTCCATGGACTCCTCGTGCTCTATGGGCTCTAGAGTCCTTTATGACTGTGGGCTTCACCAGCTCCATCGCCTCCACAGATTCCACAGGCTCTATGGCTTGTACAGGCTCCACAGGCCTCAATGGCTGCTGCACCCTCCAAAGCCTCAACAGGCTCCATGGGCTCCACAAATATCAAGGGGCTACATTCACTTAACAGGCTCCATATTGTCTGTAGTGTCTTGGGCTCCATACTTAAACAGGGTCCATGGGTCCCATGGGCTCGATGAGCTCCACAGGATCCACAGGACTGTACAAGCTCCACAAGCTCCCTGCGCCTCCATAGGCTCCAAAGGCCCAACAGGCTCCCCTGGCCTATAAAGACTCCACAGTTTCTATGGAATCTATGGTCTCCACAGTCAGCACATGCTCCACAAGTGTCAATGAACTCTATGTGCCTGCATAGGTTCCACAGGCCTCCACAGGCTTCATGAAATCCACAACCTCCATGGGCTCCACATGCTCCACAAGCTACATGGGAATGCACAGACCCCACAGGCTTCAAGGACTGCACAGTCTCCATGGGCTCCACATGAACCACTGGCTCAATGGGTATGCACAGGCTCCACTGGCTAAACGAATTCCACCGCCTCAATGAGCTCCATGTGCTCCACAGGCTACATGAGTATGCACAGAATCTACAGGCTCCACGGGTTCCACAGTCTCCATTGGCTCTGCCTGCTCCACATACTCCATGGGCATACTCATGCTTCACAAGCTCCACGAACTCCACATTCTCCCTCGGATGCATGTGCTCCACAGGTTCTTTGGGTATACACAGTCTCCAAAGTGTCCATTGACTCCACAGTCTCTTCAGACTCCACAGGCTCTGTTGCATTTACAGATATACAGTCTCTTCAGGCTCCATAAGCTCCATGTGTTCCATGGGCTACATGAGTTCCAGAGACCCACAGGATCCAATGATACGCATGCCTGTTCAGTTGCCACAAACTCCATGGTGTCTATAAACCAGTAGATGCTCTGCAGGCCTCCATGGGCTCCACAGGCTCCCCAGGCCTGCAGAGGTACCATGGGCTCCATTGGTTCTTGAGGCCTGCACAGGCTCCAAAGATCTCCAAGGGTTTCACAGCCTCCATGGGCTCCATCAACTCCATGGGTTCCATAGGGCACTATATTCTCACAGACTTCACAGTCTCCCTGTCCTTCATGGGACTGCATAGGCTCCACATGCCTACTTGGACTGAACAGTCTCCATGGGCTCCTCACTCTCCCTGGCTTCCACAAACTCCACCTGCTCCATGCTTCATGGGCTTCACAGTTTGCACATGTTCTGCTAGCCTAAACAGGATCCATGGGCTCGAACGTCTCCATGGACTGTACAAGCTCCAGGTGTATGCACAGGCCCCAAAGCCTCGATGGACTCCATAGGCTCCATGGGTTGTATGTGCTCCTCAGGTTAAATGGGTATGCACAGGCCCCACAGGCTCCATTGACTCCAGAGGCTCTACAGCCTCCACAGGCTCCATGTGTTCCACATGCTCCATGGACCCATACAGACTACATGGCCTCCAAGGGCTTCAAAGGATCAACTGGCTCCATGTGTGTGCAGGGGCTCCAAAGGACTCCAGGGGCAATGCATGCTTTATGGGCTCCATGACATCCAAGGCCTCCATGGCATCCATGTGGCTTCACAGTTTCCAAAATCTCCCCAGTTTCCTCAGGCTCCATGAGCCTGTACAACCCTCACAGACTCCCTGGCCCATATTGGGCCACATGAACTGCACAGGCATCCACATGATTCTCAGCTTCTTCAGACTCTACAGCCTCCACAGGCTTCTTGGTCTTATATTACCTCCATGGTCTCCAAGGGATCCATATGCCTCCATGGCCTCAACAAACTCTACCAACACCATGTGCCAGCACAGTTTCCATTGCCTACATGAGATATACAGCCTCTGCAGGCTCCACAGGCTCCATGGGTACCATGAGCTCCGTCAGGTCCAGTGGCTGCACAGGCTCCATATAGTCCTCAGGCCTGCACAGACACCATAGGCATCATGGGATCTATAGGCCTCTACAAACTGGACAGGCTCCAAGGGCTTTAAAGTCTCAACAGGATTTATGAGCGTGCAGTGCCTCCCCAGGCCTCCAGGGACAAATCATGCTCAATAACCTCTATGTCTTTCAAGACCTCCATGGCATCCATGTGCCTTCACACTCACCAGTGTCTCCCGATTCTCCACATGCTCCATGAGCCTGCACAGACCTCACAGTCTCTGTGGCCCAAAATGGGCTCCTCAGACACCACAAGTTTTCTCATGATCATCAGCTTCCTCAGACTGTACAGCCTCCAAATGCTTCATTGGCCTACATGACCTCGATGGGCTTGAAGACATCCACATTCCTTTATGGCCTCAGAAGTCTCTGCTGGATCCATGAGCCTTCACAGTTCCAATAGACTCCACTCCATGGGGTCTATAGGCCTCTACAGATTCCAGAGGCCTCCATGGGCTCCACCATCTCCCCAGGCCTGCAGAGGTACCATGGGCTCCACAGGGTCCTTAGGCTTGCAGAGTCTCCACATTCCAAAAAGTTTACACAGTCTCAATGGGTTCCATCAGCTCCATGGGTTCCACAGATCTCTATAGTCTCACAGACATCACACACTCCCTGTCCTTACCTGGACTGCACAGGCTCAATTGGCTTCCTGGGGCTCCACACTGTCCATTGCTTCCTCAGTCTCCATGGTTTTCGCACACTCCACCAGCTCCACTGACTCCATAAACTTCACAGGTTGCACAGCTTCCACTTCCCTACACAGCATCCATGAGCATCATGAGCTCCATGTGCTCCACGGGCTTCATGATCTCTACAAATATAGAGTCTCTGCAGGCTCCACAAGCTCCTTGGTTTCCATGGGCTCCAAGAGCCCCAAGGGCTCCACAGAATCCACATATTCCATAAGCCTGCACAGTTGCCATAGGCTCCATGGGGTCTATAAGCCTGTAGAGGCTTCACAGGCCTCCATGTGCTCCACAGGCTCCCAAGGCCTGTAGAGGTACCATGGACTCCACAGGGTCTTGAGGCCTACCAAGACTCCACAGGCCTCCACTGGTTTCACAGCCTCCATGGGATCCATCAGCTCCATGAGTTCCACAGGCCTCTACATTCTCACAGACTTCACAGACTCCCTGACCTTCATGGGACTGCAAAGGCTCCACATGTCTCCTTGGACTCCAAAGTCTCCATGGGCTACTCAGTCTCCCTGGTTTCCACAAACTCTACCAGATCCATGGTCCATGGACTTCATAGTTTGCACAGGTTTCTTTCGCCTACACAGAATCCATGAGATCGATGGGCTCCATGGGCTCCACGGTCTTCAGGGGTGCTACAGCTTTTACAATGCCAAGGGCTCCACCAGCTCCATCAGCTCCACAAAATCCACCAGCTTTAAGGTCTGTACAAGCTACACAGTCCCCAATGGGCACAACAGTCTCCACAAGATGAATGGTCTGTATGGGCACCACATGTGTCAAAGTGCTACATGTACTTAACAGGATCCACATTCCTTGTAGTGTACTTTGGCTCCATAACACAACAGGCTCCATGGGCCCAATGTGCTCGATAAGATCCACAGGATCCACAGGCCTGTACAGGCTCTGCAATCTCCCTGGGTCTGCACAAGCATCAAGGGCTCCACGGGCTTTGTGAACTCCTCGGTCTTGACTGATGTTAATGGAATCCAAGACTTCAACTAGCTCCAAAGGCTTGCACATGCTCTGCAAGCCTCTACAGTCTCCATGTGTTCCACAGGCTCCACAAGTCTGTGTAGTGCCCATGGGTTAGACAGGCTCCAAGGGATTCATAAGCCTCCACATTCTTCAAATGGCCCACATGTTCCACTGCCCTAGAGCTTCCACAGTCTCCATGGGTTCTAAGGGCTCCACAGGCAGCACAAACTCCACTGGTGTGAATCACCTCTAGGGTCCTGCATAAAGTCTTCAGGCCTACAAGGACTGCATGGACTCCACAAGCTCCATGGGCTCCATGTCTTCGACAAGCTACATGGGTATGCACAGGATCCACAAGTTCCTCTATCTCCAGACGCTCTACAGCTAACACAGTTTTCACATCCTCCACAGGCTCCATGGGCCCGCAGAGGCTGCATGACCTCCAAGGGCTTCAAAGAATCAGGCCACATGGTTGTGGAGAGGCTCCACAGGACTCCAGGGTCAATGCATGCTTCATGGGCTGCATGACCTCCAAGGCCTCCATGGCATCCATGTGGCTTCAGTTTCCAGAGGCTCCCCAGCTTCCACAGGCTCCATGAACCTACACAGGCCTCACAGCCTCCCTGGCCCAAAATGGACCCCACCAACTCCACACACTTTCACATGATCCTCAGCTTCTTAAGATTCTACAGCCTCCACAAGCTTCATGGGCCTATATAACCTCCATGGGCTCCATGGGATCCATGTTCTTCCATGGCCTCAACAGGCTCTGCCAGCACCATATGCCTGTACAGTCTCAATTGGCTCCATCAGATATACAGCCTCTGTAGGCTCCACAGGCTCCATGGGTTCCATGGGCTCCATCAGCTCCAGTGGCTCCACAGGCTCCATATGTTCCACAGACCTGCACAGTTGCCTTAGGCTCCATGGGGTCTACAGGTCTTTACAGGCTCCACAGCCTCCATGGTCTCCAGAGGCTACATGTGTTCCACAGGCTCCAAGGGTATGCACAGGATACACGTTACTCTGCCTCCAAAGGCTCTACAGCCTACACAGGCTCCATGTGTTCCATAGTCTCCAGAGGCCTGCACAGGCTGCATGGTCTGCAAGGGCTTCAAATGATCAACAGGCTCCATGAACGTGCAGAGGTCCCACAGGACTCCAGGGGCAATGCATGCTCCATGGGCTCCATGAACTCCAAGGCCTCCATGGTCTCCATGTGGCTTCAGAGTCAACACAGGCTCCCAAGTCTCCACAGGCTCCATCACCCAGCACAGGCCTCACAGGCTCCATAGCACAAAATGGGCTCCTCAAAATCAATAGGCCTCCACATGATCCTCATCTTCCTCAGACTCTACAGCCTCCACAAGCTTCATGAAACCACATAACCTCCATGGGCTTGAAGGGACCCACATTCCTCCATGACCTCAACAATCCCTGCACCACAGGATCCACATGTTCACAAGCCTGCACAGTTGCCTTAAGCTCCATGGGTTCTATAGGTCTATATAGGCTCCACAGGCTTCCCTGTGCTCGACAGGCTTCCCAGGCCTGCAGAGTTACCATGGGCTCTACAGGGTCCTCAGACTTGCACAGGCTCCACAGGCATCCACGCGTTTCACAGCCTCCATTGGGTACATCAAATCCCTGGGCTCCAAAGGACTCTATATAATCACAAAATTCACAGTCTCCTTGACCTACTTGGGATTGCACAGGCTCCACAGGCCTCCTTGGGCTCCATAACCTCCATGGGCTCCCCAATCTCCATGGCTTCCGCAAACTGCTCCTGTCTCCATGAACTGCACGGGCTTCACAGGTTGCAAAGTTTCCACTGGCCTACACAGTATCCATGGGCTCTGTGGTCTCCCTGGTCTCCATGAACTCCAGTGGCTTGGCAGTCCTTTATGACCCCATGGGCTCAACAATCACAAATGGCTCCAAAAAATCCACAGGATCTAAGGCCTGTAGAGGATCCACAGGCCTCAAGGGGCACTGCAGTCTCCACAGACTCAACAGGATCCATGGGCTCCACAGATGTCACTGGCCTACATGTCCTAAACATGTTCCCCATTCTATGTAGTGTCCTTGGAGTCCATACCTCGATAAGCTCCACAGGATCCACAGGCCTGCACAGTTGCCATAGGCTCCATGGGGTCTATAAGCCTATACAGGCTCCACAGGCTCCATGGGCTCCAGGGGCTCCACAATCCTTTATGGCTCCATGGGCTCCACCAGCACCATTGGCTCCACAGAATCCACTGAATCTAAGGCCTGTACAGGCACCACAGGCCTCAATGGGCACCACTGTCTCAACTGGCTCAATATGCTCCATGGGCTCCACTGGTGTCAACTAGCTACATTTACTTAAGAGGCACCACATTCCTTTTAGTATCCTTGGGCTCCATAACTCAACAAGCTCCATGGGCCCCATGGGCTTGATTAGCTCCACAGGATACACAGTCGTGAACAGGCTCCACAAGCTCCGTGGGGATGCACAAGCATCAAGGACTCCACAGGCTTTGTGAACTCCATGGTCTTGAAAGACTTCATTGGCTCTAAGACCTCAAGCAGCTCCACAGGCTTTCACATGTTCCACAGACCTCTACAGTCTCCATGGGCTCCACGGGATCTACAGGTCTGTAAATTTCCATATGTTCCACAGGCTCCAAGGGAATTATGGGCCTCTACAGGATCCAAAAGCCCCACAGTCACCACTGGCCTACTGAGCCTACAGTCTCCAAGGATTCTATGGTCTCCACATGCAGCAAAACACCACATGTGTGAATGGCCTCTTGGGTCCTGATAGGCTTCAAAGGCTTCCACGGGCTGCAGAGACTCCACAGTCTCCACGTACTCCCCAGGATCCATGGGCCCTCACAGGCTGCATAGCCTCAAAGGGCTTCAAAGGATCAACAGGATACATGGGAGTGAAGAGGCTCCACAGGATTCCAGGGGCAATGCATGCTCCATGGGCTCCATGACCTCTAAGGCCTCCATGGCATTGATGTGGCTTCACAGTTTCCAAAAACTCCCCAGTTTCATTAGGCTCCATGAGCCTGCACAGCCCTCAAAGCCTCCCTTGCCCAAAATGGGCCCCACCAACTGCACAGGCATCCACATTATCCTCCGCTTCTTCAGACTACAGCTCAACAGGCTTCTTGGACCTATATAACCTCCATGGGCTCCATGGGATCCATATTCCTCCACGGCCTCAAAAGATTCTGCCAGCACCATGTGTATGCACAGTCTCCATTGCCTTCATGAGATATACAGCCTCTGCAGGCTCCACAGTCTTAACAGGTTCCATGGCTCCATCACGTCCAGTGGCTCCACAGACTCCATATGGTCCATGGGCCTGCATAGTTGATATAGGCTCCATGGTGTCTATAGTCCTCTGCAGGCTCCATGGGCTCCAGAGGCTACATGTGCTCTGCAGGCTCCATGTGTATACATAGGCTCCATAGGCTCCACTGACCCCACAGGCTCTATAGGCTCCACAGGCTCCATAGGCTCCATGAGTCTGCACAGGCTGCATGGTCTCAAAAACTGAAGAAACCACTGCACTGGCATAGCATTAGGTAAAAGCAGTCTATTGATATTGATTGTGAGTGAAAGCAAGTGCAGAACTGCCAAACAAATTAACATCTTTCTTACTTTGCAAACTTGAAGTACCTCCTGCATTCACAGACAGGTGAAATCAGTGTCTTGAAGTTTATTGAAAGTGAATATACATGCAAAGCAAGTTTTGAATGAAACAATTTTTTTATTGGTTGTCTAAACTGAAAATCCAACAGCATTCACTGAGCATTAGGGAAAAGCAGTGCTTGACATTGATTTTAAGTGAAAACGCGCATAGCAGCAAAAGAAACAGGAATGTTACGTATATTTCCAGAGTGAAGAAATGGCAGCATTGGCATAGAAAAGGCAGTGTTTTGACATTGGTGGTAAGTGAAAACAAATGCATAGCAGCCAAAAATGATGTATCTTATTTCCTTTTCAAAAGTGAAGAACATCTGCATTGGCAGAGCATTAAGTAAAAGAAGGTTTTGGCATTGTGAGTGAAAGGAAGTGCATAGTAGTCAGGGAAACAAGTATCTTACTTCAGTATCAAAGAAAAAGTAACTCCTGCATTCACAGAATTTTAGGTAAAACCAGTGTTTCTGAGGTGAATGTAAGTGAAACAAATGCATAGCAGCAAATGAAACACAAACCTAAATGAGATTTCAAAACTGAAGAATCTACAGCATTGGTATAGCATCATGTAAAAGCGGTATTTTGACATTGGTTGTTAGTGAAAACAAAGGCAAAGCAGCCAAGGAAACAAGTATCCTTCTTACTTTACAAACATGAAGAACCTTCAGGATTCACAGAAATTTTGGTTAAAACCAGGAGTTTGAAGTTGATTGTAACTCCAAGAAGTTCATAACTGCCAATGAAATGAGTATCCTGCTTAGATTTGAAAACTGAAGAAGCCACTGCATTGGCAGAGCAGTAGGTAAAAGCAGGCTTTTGACATTGTCAGTGAAGGCTAGTGCACAGCAAACAGGGAAACCAGGATCTTACTTAACTTTCAAAGTTGAAGTACCTAAAGTATTCACAGAGAGTTATGTAAACCAGAGTTTTGAAGGTGATTGTAAATGAAAACACATGCATAGCAGCAAATTAAACACAAATCTTATTTAGATTTGTAAAGTGAAGGACCTACGGCATTGGCTTAGTGTTAAGTAAAAGTGGTGTTTTGACATTTTTGTAATGAAAACAATGGCATAGCAGGTAAGGAAACAAGTATCTTTACTGCTTTACATACATGAAGAAGATCCTGGATTCACAGAGCATTAGATTAAAACCCGGGTTTTTAAGGTGATTGTAACTTCAACAAAGTGCCTACCCGCCAATAGTATTAGTATCTTGCTTAGCTTTTAAAACTACAGAAACCATAGCATTGCCATAACATTAGGTAAAAGCAGTGTTTTGACATTGATCATGAGTGAAAGCAAGTGCATAGCAGCGATGTAAACAAGTATCTTACTTACCATTCAAAATTGAAGAACCTCCTGCATTCTCAGAGAGTTAAGTGAAACCAGAATCCTGAAGTTGATTGTAAGTGAAAACACGGGCAAAGCAGAAAATGAAATAAGATTCTTTATTGGCTTTCTAAACTGAAGAAATGCCTGCATTCCCCAAGCACTCAGAAAAGCAGTGCTTTGAAGTTGATTTTAAGTGAAAACACGTTCATAGCAGCCAAAGAAAGTAGATACTTACTTAAATTTCAAAAGTGAAGGCACTGCAGCATTGGCATAGAAAAAGCAGTGTTTTGACATTGGCAGTCAAGGAAATAAGTATATTATTTACTTTACAACAATGAAGAACCTCTCCACTGGCAGAGCAGTAGGTAAAAGCAGGGTTCTGAAATTGTGAGTGGAAGCAAGTGCATAGCATTCAGGGAAACAAGTAACTTCTTACCTTTCAAAGATGATGTACCTCCAGCACTCAGAGTGTGCTAGGAAAAACAAGTGTTTTCAAGGTGATCGTAAGTGAAACAACATGCATACCAGCAAATGAAACATAAATCTTACTTAGATTTAAAAAGTGAAGAAACTACAGCATTGGCAAAGCGCTAGGTAAAAGCGGTGTTTTGACATGGTAGTAAGTGAAAACAAGGGCATAGCAAACATGGAAACAAGAATCTTTCCTATTTTACAAATGTGAAGAAACTCCTAGATCCACAGAGCTGTAGGTTAAAACGAGGATTTTGAAGTTGATTGTAACTCAAAAAAGTGCAAAGCTGCCAATGAAATGAGTATCCTACTTAATTCTGAAAACAGAAGAAACCAATGCATTTGCATAACATTAGATAAAAGCAGTGTTTTGACATTGAATGTGAGTGAAAGCAAGTTCATAGCAGCCTCATAACAAGTGTCTTACTTTCTTTTCAAACTTAAAGTACCTCCTGCATTCACAGAGATTTAGGAGAAAGCAGTGTCTTCAAGTTCATTGTAGGTTAAAACACGTGCAGAGCAGCAAAAGATACTAGAATCTTGCTTACATTTCAAGAGTGAAGAAACTGCAGCATTGGCATAGAAAAAGGAATGTTTTTATATTGGTTGTAAGTGAAAACAAGTGCATAGCAGCCAAGGAAATAAGTATCTTATTTTCTTTACAAAAGTGAAAATCCTCTGCATTGGCATAGTGTTAGGTAAAGCAGGGTTTTGCCATTGTGAGTGAAAGCAACTTCATAATAGCCAAGGAAACACGTATCTTAATTAACTTTCAATGTTGAAGCACCTCTTGCATTCACAGAGTGTTAGGTAAAACCAATGTTTTGAAAGTGATGGTAAGTGAAAATATATGAATAGCAACAAATGAAAAGCAAAACTTAATTAATTTCAAAAGTGAAGAAACTACTGCATTGGCATAACATTAGGTAAAACGGTGTTTTGACATTGGTAGTAAGTGAAAACAAAGTCATAGCAGCCAAGGAAACTAGTAAGTTGTTTACTTTACAAATGTAAAGAACTTCCTGAATTCACAGAGCTTTAGGTTAAAACCAGGATTTTGAAGTTGATTGTAACTCCAAGAATAGCATAGCTGCCAATGAAATGAGTATCCTCCTTAGGTTTGAAAACTGAAAAACAAATGCATTGGCATAGCATTAGGTAAAAGCAGTGTTTTGATGTTGATTGTGAGAGAAAGCATGTGAACAGTAGCCAAACTAACAAGCATATTACTTTCCTTTCCAACTAGAAGTACTTCATGCATTCACTGAGCATTAGGGAAATGTAGTGCTTTGAATCCGATTGTAAGTGACACCTCATGCATAGCAGCAAAGAAAACTAAAACCTTACTTAGATTTAAAAAGGGAAGAAATTGCCTCATTGGCATAGAAAAAGCAGTGTTTTGACATTGGTTGTAAGTAAACACACGTGCAAAGCAGCCAATGAAACAAGTTTCTTTATTGTTCTTTAAAATGAAGAACCGACTTCATTCACCTAGCATTAGGGAAAAACAGTGCTTTGTAGTTCATTTTAAGTGAAAACCATGCATAGAAGGAAAAGAAACTAGAATCTTCCTTAGACTGCAAAGTGAAGACACTGCTGCACTGGTATAGAAAAAGTAATGCTTTGACATTGGTTGTATGTGAAAACAAGTGCAAAGCAGCCAAATAAAGAAATATATTATCTACCTTACAAAAGTGAAGAATTTCTGCATTTAGTAAAAGCAGGGTTTGACATTGTGAGTTAAAGTAATTGCATAGCAGCCATGGAAACAAGTATCTTCCTTACCTTTCTAACATGAAGTAACTTCTGCTCTCACAGAATGTTTGGTAAAACCAGCGATTTGAAGGTGATTATTAGTAAAAACACATTCATAGCAGAAAATGAAACACAAATCTTACTTAGATTTAAAAAGTGAAGAAACTACTGCTTTGGCATAGTGTTAGGTAAAAGCATCATTTTACCTTTGGTTGTAAGTGAAAACAAGGGCATAGCAGCCAAGGAAACAAGTATCTTTCTTACATTAAAAACGTGAAGAAACTCCTGGATTCACAGAGTTTTATATTAAAATGAGGATTTTGAACTTCATTGTAACTTAAGCAAGGGCATAGCTGTCAATGAAATGAATATCCTGCTTAGTTTTGAAACCTGAAAAAATAAGTGCATTGGCATAACATTAGGTAAAAGCATTGTTTTGACATTGATTGTGAGTGAAAGCAAGTGCATAGCAGCCAAACAAAGAAGTGTCTTTATTTCCTTTCAAACTTGATGTACCTCTTGCATTCACATAGAGTGTCTTGAAGTTAATTGTAAGTGAAAACATGTGCAAAGCAGCCAATGAAACAAGTTTCTTTATTGGTTCTCTAAACTGAAGAACGGACTGCAATCACTGAGCATTAGAGTAAAGCAGTGATTTGATGTTGATTGTAAGTGAAAACACGTGCATAGCAGCAAAAGAAACAAGAAACTTAATAAGATTTCAAAAGTGAAGTAACTGCAACATTGGCATAGAAAAAGCAGTGTAAAAAAAAAAAAAAAAACAAGTACATAGCAGCCAAGGAAAGTATCATATATATTTTACAAAAGTGAAGATCCTCTCCTTTGGCAAAGCATTATATAAAAGCAGGATTTTGACATTGTGAGTGAAAGCAGTGCATAGTAGTCATGGAAACATGTATCTTACTTAACAATGAAAGATGAAGTACCTCCTACATTCACAGAGTTTAGGTAAAACCAGTGTTTTGGAGGTGAATGTAAGTGAAAATACATGCATAGAAGGAAATGAAACACAAATATTACTGAGATTCCAAAAGTGAAGAATCTACTGCTTTGGCATAGCATTAGGTAAAAGTGGTGTTTTGACATTGGTTGTTAGTGAAAACAAGAGCAGAGCAGCTAAAGAAACAAGTATCTTTCTTACTTAACAAACATGAAGAACCTTCAAGATTCACAGAAATTTTGGTTAAAGCCAGGAGTTTGAATTTGATTGTAACGCCAAGAAGTTCATAGCTGCCAATGGAATGAGTATCCTGCTTAGGTATGAAAACTGAAGAAACCACTGCATTGGCAGAGCATTAGGTGAAAGCAGGGTTTTGACATTTTGTGTGAAAACAAGTCCATAGCAACCAAGGAAACAAGTATCTTACTTACTTTTCAAAGTTGAAGTACCTCCCGTATTCACAGAGTTTAGGTAAAACCAGTGTTTTGAAGGTGATTGTAAGGGAAAACACCTGCATAGCAACAAATGAAATACCAATTTTCCTGAGATTTCATAAGTGAGGAAACTACTGCATTGGCATAGTGTTAGGTAAAAGCGGTGTTTTAGCATTGGTTGTAAGTGAAGACAAGGGCAGAGCAGGCAAGGAAACAAGGATCTTTCTTACTTTAGAAACGTGAAGAAGATACTGGATTCACAGAGATTTAGATTATAAAATGGGTTTGAAGGTGATTGTTTAACTCCAAGCAAGTGCATAGCTGCCAATAAAATGAGTATCTTGCATAGTTTTTAAAACTGGAGGAACCACAGCATTGGCATAGCATTATGTAAAGACAGTGTTTTGACATTGACTGTGAGTGAAAGCAAATGCATACCAGTGAAACAAACAAGTGTCTTACTTATCTTTCCAAATTGAAGTACTCCTGGATTCTCAGAGACTTAGGTAGAACCAGAGTCTTGAAGTTGATTGTAAGTACAAACACTTGCAAAGCGGAGAATGGCACAAGTTTCTTTATTGGTTTTCTAAACTGAAGAACCAACTGTATTGCCCGAGCACTCTGAAAAGCAGTGTTTTGAAATTGAGTGTAAGTGAAACATGTGCATTGTAGCAGAAAAACTAAAATTGTACTTAGATTTCAAACTTGAAGAAACTGCAGCATTGGTATACTAAAAGTAGTGTTTTGAGATTGGTTGTAAGTGAAAGCAAGTGCATAGCAGCGAAGAAAAGAAGTATGTTATTTGCTTTACAATAATTAATACCTCTACGTTTGCAGAGCATTAGATGAAAGAAGGATTTTGACACTGAGAATGAAAGCAATTGCTTAGCAGCCAAGGAAACAAGTATCTTACTTACCTTTCAAAGACGAAGTACCTCCCATATTCACAGAGTGTTTTGTAAAACCAGTGTTTTGAAGGTGATTGTAAGGGAAAACACATGCATAGCAGCAAATGAAATACAAATCTTACATAGGATTTAAAATTGAAGAAACTACTGCATTGGCATAGCGTCAGGTAAAAGTGGTGTTTTGACATGGGTTGTAAGTGAATACAAGACCACAGAATCCAAGGAAACAAGTATCTTTCTTACCTGGCTTCACAGAGCTAAAGGTTAAAAGCAGGATTTTGATAACTCCAAGAATTGCACAGCTGTTAATGGAATGAGTATCCTGCTTTGTTTTGAAAATGGAAGAAACCACTGCATTGGCATAGCATTAGATAAAAGCAGTGTTTTGACATTGATTGTGAATGAAAGCAAGTGTATAGTGGCCAAAAAAACAAGTATCTTTCTTACCTTCCAAACTTGACATACCCTGCGCATTCACAGAGTGTTAGGTGAAACCAGTGTGTTGAAGTTGAATGTAAGTGAAAACACATGCAAAACATCCTATGAAACAAGTTTCCTTATTGCCTCTGTGAACTGAAAAACTGACTCTATTCACATAGCATTAGGAAGAAGCAGTGCTTTGAAGTTGATTATAAGTGGAAACATGTACATAGCAGCAAAAGAAACTAGAATCTTACTTAGATTTCAAGAGTGAAGAAATGCAGGATTTCCATAGAAAAAGCAGTGCTTTGACATGGCTGTAAGTGAAAAGAAGGGCACAAGATCCAAGGAAAAAAGTATCTTATTTACTTTACAAAAGTGAAGAACCTCTATATTAAGAGAGCATTAGGTAAAAGCAGGATTTTGACATTGTGAGTGAAAGCAAGTGCATAGCAGCCAGGGAAACAAGTATCTTACTTACCTTTCAAAGATGAAATAAATCCTGTATTCACAGAGTGTTAGCTAACACCAGTGTTCTGAAGGTGATTGTAAGTGAAAACACATGCATAGCAGCAAATGAAACACAAATAGTACTTATATTTCAAAAGTGAAAAAACTACTTCATTGGCATAGCTTTAGGTAAATGCAGTGTTTTGACCTTGGCTTTAAATGAAAATATGTTCATAGCAGCCAAGGAAACAAGTATCTTTCCTCCTTTGCAAATATGAAGAAACTCCTGGTTTCAAAAAGCTTTAGGTTAAAAGCAGGATTTTGAGGTAGATTGTAACTCCAAGCATGTGCATGGTTGCCAATGAATTGAATTTCCTGCTTAGGTATGAAAACTGAAGAAACCACTGCATTATCATACCATTATGTTAAAGCACTGTTTTGACATTGATTGTGAGTGAAAGCAAGTGGATAGCAGTCAAATAAACATGTATCATACTTACCTTTCAAACTTTAAGTAACTCCTGCATTCACAGAGGTTTAGGTGAAATGAGGGACCTGAAGTTGATTGTAAGTGAAAACACATGCCGGGCAGCCAATGCAACAAGTTTCTTTATTGGCTTACTAAACGGAAGAACCCCCTGCGTTCACTGGGCATCAGGGAAATGCGGTGCCTTGAAGTTGATTGTAAGTGAAAACATGTGCTTAGCAGCCAAAGAAACTAGAAACTTCCTTAGTTTTCCAAAGTGAAGAAACTGCAACATTGGATAGAGAAAGCAGTGTTTTGACATTGATTGTAAGTGAAAAGAAGTGCATAGCAGCCAAGAAAAGAAGTATCTTATTTACTTTAAAAAGTGAAGAACCTCTGCATTGTCATAACACTAGGGAAAATCAGGGTTCTGCCATTGTGAGTTAAAGCGAGTGCATATAGCAGCAAGGGAAATAAGTATCTTAGTTACCTTTCAAAGATGAAGTACCTCCTGCTTTCACAGAGAGTTAGGTGAAACCAGTGTCTTGAAGTTCATTATAAGTGAGACACATGCAAAGGAGCCTATGAAATAAATTTATTTATTGGTTCTCTAAACTGAAGAAATGACAGTATTCACCGGTTAGTGAAAAGCAGTGCTTTGAAGTTGAGTGTAAATGAAAACACATGCACAGCAGCAAAAGAAACTAGAATCTTGCATAGATTTCAAAAGTGAAGAAACTACAGCATTCGCAAAGAAAAAGCAGTGTTTGACATTTGTTGTAAGTGAAAACAAGGATATAGAAGACAAGGAAACAATTATCTTTCATACTATAAAAACGTGAAGAATCTCCAGGATTCACAGAGCTTTAGGTTAAAACCAAGATTTTGGAGTTGATTGTAATTCCAAGCAAGTGCATCGCTGCCAATGAAATGAGTATCCTGATTAGATTTGAAACCTGAAAAAACCAGTGCATTGGCATAGCATTAGGTAAAAACAGTGTTTTGACATTGATTGTGAGGGAAAGCAAGTGCATAGCAGCCAAACAAACAAGTATCTTACTTATAGTTCAATCACGAAGTACCTCCTGCTTTCACAGATAGTTAGGTGAAGCCACTACCTTGAAGTTGATTGTAAGGGAAAACAGGTGCAAGCAGCCAATGAACCAAGTTTCTATATTGCTTCCCTAAACTGAAGAACCGAATGCATTCACTGAGTGTTAGGGAAAAGCAGTGCTTTGAAGTTGATTGTAAGAGAAAACCCATGCTTAACAGCAAAAGAAGTGAGAAACTCACTTAAATTTCAAAAGTGAAGTTACTGCACCATTGACTTTGAAAAAGCTGAATTTTGACAGTGGTTGTAAGTGTAAACAAGTGTATAGCAGCCAAGGAAAGATGAATCTTATTTGCTTTACAAAAGATAAGGATCTCTGCATTGGCAAAGCATTAGGTATAAGCAGGATTTTGACATTCTGAGTGAAAGCAAGTGTTTAGCAGCCTGGAAAAAAATATCTTACTTACTTTTGACAGATGAAGTACCCCCTGCATTCACAGAGTATTTGGTAAAATACTTGTTTTCAAGGTGATTGTAAAGGAAAATCCATGCAAAGCAGCAAATGAAACACAAAAATTAATTAGATTTCAAAAGTGAAGAAAATACTGCATTGGCATAGCGTTAGCTAAAAGTGGTGTTTTGACAGTGGTTGTAAGTGAAAACAAGGGCATAGCAGCCTAGGAATGAAGTATCTTATTTACTTTACAAAAGTGAAGAACCTCTGCATTGGCAGAGCATTAGGTAAAAGAAGGGTTTTGAAGTTGTGAGTGAGAGGAAGTGCATAGCAGCCACGGAAACAATTATTTTTCATACTTTACAAACCTGAAGAACCTCCTGGATCAACAGAGTGTAAGTTAAAACCAGGATTTTGAAGTTCATTGTAACTCCAAGCAAGTGCATGGGTGCCAATGAAATGAGTATCCTGCTTAGGTTTGAAAACTGAAGAAACTACTACATTGTCATAGCATTAGATAAAAGAAGTGTTTTGATACTGATTGTGAGTGAAAGCAAGTGAATAGCTGTCAAAAACAAGTATCTTACTTATGTTTCACACTTTAAGTAACTCCGGCATTCAGAGAGAGTTAGGTGAAACCAGTGTCTTGAAGCTGATTGTAAGTGAAAACATGTGCAAATCAGTCAATGAAACAAGTCTCTTTACTGGTTATCTAAACTGAAGATCCAACTGCTTTCACTGAGAGTTAGAGAAAAGCCCTGGGAAACTGTGTAAACTGTGGAGTTCATGGAGCCTGTGGAGCCTGTGGAGTTTTGGGAGCCTGTGGAATCCCGTGGAGTCTCTGCAGGTACATGGAGCCTGAGGTACTTATGGGGCCTGTGGAAACTTTGGAATGCATGGAGTCCTGTGGAGACTGAACATGCCCAGGTAACCTGTGGAGACTGTGGAGCCTGTGGAGCCTGTGGAGCCCCTGAAGTCAGTGAAGAATATGCAGCCTGGCATACACATGGAGCTTGTGGAGTCTGTGGAGCCCATGCATACCATGAATCCCAGTTCTGTGTTGCTATGGAGCCTGTGGAGCCTGTGAAGCCAGTTGAAGCATGTGTAGCCTCTGGAGCTCATGGAGCCCATGGGGCCCATGGAGCCTGTTAAGGCATGGAGCCCTTGGAGACCATGCATCCTTTGCAGGCCCATGGAGCCAATGGAGTCTATGGAGACTTTGTATTTCCACTGAGTTAATGGAGCCTGTTGAGATTATAGAGCATGTGGAGGTTTGTCAAACCCATGATGCCCATGGCAGCTGTTGTACTCCTGTGGATCCTATGTAGGCCAATGAAACATGTGGAGCATTTTGATCCAAGGGAGCCTGTGGAGCTTGTGCAGGCACATGTAACATGTGGAGACTGGGGAGCCTGTGGAGCCTGGGAAGACTGTGGAGCCTGTGGAACTCAGGGAATCAGTGGAGCCTGTGAATACCCATGGAGGCTGGGGAGCCATGGAGCCCATGGAGGCCATGAAACCCATATAGATCAGGTATTCCATGGAGTTCCTGAGTAGCTGTGGAGTCCAGGGAGCCTGTGAAGTCCCTGGAACCCATCGAATTTGTGCAGGCCCTGGGATCCTGTAGAGCCTGTACAGTCCTGTGAACCCTATGGAGTTTATTGAGCCCATGGGTCCATGGAGCCTGTTGAGGTATGGAACCCAAAGAAACTACAGAGTATATGGAGCCTGTGGAGTGCCTCTAGCCCATGGACACGTGTGGAGCCCATGGAGCCTGTAGAGCCTGTGGATTCTGTGGAGTACACTGAGGCTTGTGGAGCCTGTACAGGCCCATGGACCTGTGTAAACTGTGGACCCAATGGAGCTGGTGTTGCCCAGGGTGTCATAGAGGACTGTAGATCCCATTGAGTCTGTTGATCCAATGGAGCCCATGGAACTCATGGATGATGTGCAGGCCAGTGGAACTTGTGCAAGCTGTGAAGCCCATGGAGCCGTGGAGCTGGTGGAGCTTTTGGAGGTCATGGAAACTGAGAAGCCCATGTAGACTATGGATGCCAAGGAGGCCTGTGGAGCCAAAGCAGGCTCTTGAAGGACAGGGAGACTGTGGATTGTCTGAGACTATACAGGTCTGTGGAACCCATGGAGATGATGGGGCCCGTGGAAGCTGTAAAATCAGGGGAGGCCTGTGGAGACTGTGCAGGCAAGAGAACGCTGTGGAGCCCATGGTGCCTCCACAGGCCTGGGGAGACTTTGGAGCCTATGGAGGCCTGTGGAGCCTGTGCAGGCCTATAGAACTCATGTAGCCTAATGCACCTGTGCAGGCCTTTGGAACATATGGAGACTGTGGAGTCACAGGAGCTCATGGAGCCCATGGAACCCATGGAGACTGTGGAGACTTCAGAGCCTTTATATCTCATGGAGGCCATGGAGCCTGTGCAGGCTCATAGTGCTGGCAGTGTCAGTTGAGTCCATGGAGGCATATGTAGACAGTGGAGCCCATGGAGGTTATGTAAGCCCATGGAACATGAGGAGGCTTTGGAGGCTGAGGAGGCTGAGGATCATGTGGAGGCCTGTGGAATCTGTGGGACCCATTTTGGGTCATGGAGCCTATGGGGCATGTGCAGCTCATGGAAGCTCTGCAGTTTGAGAAGCCTGTGGAGCTTGTGCAGTCCTGTAGACCACGTGGAAACAATGGAACTTGTGCAGGCCTGGAGAGATGGTGGAGGCTTTGGAACTTGTGGAACCTGAGAAGGCCAGTTGAGTCTATGAAGCCTGTCATGGCTGTACAGGACCTTGGAAACTGTGGAGCCTTTTGAGACAATAATGCTGATGGAGCCGATGGAGACCTGTGTATCCTGTGCAGACCAGTGGAATCTGTGAGTCCATAGAGGGTGTGGAGACTGTTCAGACACAGTGAGCCTGTGGAATCGTGATGCCAGTGGATGTTAAGTACATCAGTGGTGCACGTGGAGCCCATGGGGTGTGTGAACCAGTTGAATTCTGTGGAGCCAATGGAACCCATGGAGCCTGAGAAGACCATGGGGCGTGTGGATCCCATGGAGGCTTGTGGAGCTGTGGATCTTGAGAAGCCCATGGATGCCTGTGGAGCTGGTGCATGTCCTTGGAGCCTTTGGGAACTCTGATACCCATGGAAGCCTGTGGAAACCTTGGAGACCAAGAACACCTGTGGAGCTTGTGGAACCTATGGAGCGTGTTCAGGCTATGAATGCCATGGAGCTCCTAAAGGCCATGGAGCCTGTTCAGACTAGATCCCATGAAGCCTGTGGAGCTCTGGGAACCCTTGTAAAGGGTGGCATCCATGGAGCCTTGGAGCCTGGGAAGCTAGTGGAGAATGTGGAAGCCTGCGGAGTCTCTGCAGGTGCATGGAGCCTGTGGTGCCTATGGATCCTGTGTAGACTTTGGAATGCATAGATACCTGTTAAGCCTGTGCAGGCCCATGTACCCTGTGAAGACTGTGGAGCTGGTGCATATGCATTGAGCCTGTGGAATACATGGAGCTCATGGAGCCTGTGAAGTCTGTGGAGCCTGTGCATAACCATAGAGTCTTTGGAGTACATGGAGCCTATGGAAACTGTGGAGTCTGTGAAGCCTTTGGAGCCTGTGCAGGCCTGTGGAGGTGTTTGAGGACATGGAGCCCATGAAATCTGTCAAGACTGTAGAGTACACAAATCCTGTAGAGCCCTTGAAATTTTTGCAGGCCCAGGGAGTTTGTAAAGCCTGTACAGCCTGTGGATCCTGTGGAGCTCAAGAAGCCCATGGGGCCCATGGATCCTGTTGATTTATGGAGCCCAAGGATACTATAGAGCATGTGGTGCCTTTTAATTGTTTGTAGACCATTGACACCTGTGGAGCCCATTGAGTCTCTTGAGCCTGTGGAGACTGTGGTGACCATTGAGGCCTGTGGAGCCTGTAGAGGCCTTAGAACCTGTGGATTCAGTTGAGCTGATGGAACTGGTGAGCACCATGGAGTGGTAAAGGTAGTAGAGGCCATGGAACCCGTGGAGCCAATGGAGCGCATGGATGCTGTGTAGGTCAGTGGAACCTGTGCATCCTGTGAAGCTCGTGGAGTCCATGGATCTGCTGGATTTTGTGAAAGCTATGGAGACTGAGGAGCCCATGGAGACTATCGAGACCAAGGAAGGCTGTGGAACCTGTGCAGTCCCATGAAAAACAGAGAGTCTGTGAAATCTGTGAGAATATAGAGGTCTGTGGAACCCATGGAGCTGATGGAGCTCATGGAGGCTGTGAAACCCATGGAGGCATTTGGAGACCCTGCAGGCCTGGAGAACCTGTGGAGCCCATGGAGACCTGTGGGGCCGTAGAGACCTGTAGAACCCATGGTGCCAATGGAAACTGTGTAGGCCTGCAGAATTTGTGGAGCCTGTGTATCCACTGGAGCTCTTGGAACCCATAAAATCCATGGAACCTGTGGAGCCTGCAGCGCCTGTATATCTCAAGTTGACCATAGAGCCTGTGTAGGATCAAGGTGCTGGCAGAACCATTTGAGGCTTGGAGTATTGTGCAACCTGTGGAGACCATGGAGGTTATGTAGGCCCTTAAAGCCTTTGGAGGCTGTAGAGTCTGAAGAAGCTGAGGATCATGTGGAGGTCTTTGGAGCCTGTGGAGCCCATTTTGGGCCATTGAAACATGCATTGTCCTGGAGGCCTGTGGAGACTCTTCACGCCTATAGAGCATATTGAGCCTTTGAAACCCTTGGAGACCTTGCAGATTTTGTAGGCCCATGGAACCTGTGGAGCATGTGAATCCTGTGGACACTATAGAAACTGTGGAATCAGTGGAGCCTGTGGACCCTGTGTATACACATGGAGAATGTTGAGCTGGTGTAGCCTGTGTAGACCATGGAGCCAGTGGAGACTATAGAGCCCTATGAAATTCATGGAGTCTATGGCAACTGTGCAGGCCTGTGCAACATGTGGATCCAATGAAGCCTGTGGAGCCTGTGCACACTCAATTATCCTGTGGACCTGGTGGACCCCATGAAGCCTGTGGAGTCCATGGAGCCTATGGAGCCTGTTCATACCCATGGATTCTGTGGAGAAAATTGAGTCCGTGGAGTCTGTGGAGTCCGTGGAAGCTGTGGAGGCTGTGCATAACTATGGATCCTGTGGAGTACATGTAGCCTGTGGAGCCCATAGAAGTTGTGGAGTCAGTGGATAGTGTAGAGCATGTGTATACCCATAGAGAATGAGGAGAAAGTGGAGCCCAAGAAGCCTGTGGATTCCATGCAGCACATGGAGTAATGTGTAGCCTGTGAAGGCCACTAGAGACCATTTACACCTGTGGAGCATGTGCTGCCTATGGAGACCATGGATTCCATGGAGGCTGTGAAGTCAGTGGAGCCTATGGACACTTTGGGCACTGTGGAAGCCCATGAAACTCTGGAGCCTGTGTAACCCATTTACCCTATCCAGAACTTTGGAGCACATGGGCCCATGGAGAGTATAGAGGACTGTGGAGGCTGAGCAGACCTGTGGAGTTAGTTCAGGACATGGAGACCATGAAGATTGTCAAGACCCTGGAGTTCAAAAGCCCGTGGAGCCCTTGAAGCCTGTGCAGGCCCAGGGAACTTGTGGAGCCTGTACCTTCCTGTGGATCTTGTGGAGCTTTTCAATCCCATGGGACCCATGGATTCTGTTGAGGTATGGACTCCAAGGACACTACACAGAATGTGGAGCCTGTTAAGGGCATGTAGTCCATTGACACCTGTGGAGTCCATGGAGTCTGTTAAGCCTGTGGAGACTGTGGAGCCCATTGAGTACTTTGAAACATATACAGGCTTTAGAGCCTGTGGATTCTGTGAAACTGATGGAGCTGATGGAGCCCATGGAGTCTTAAAGGACTGTAGAGCCCATGGAGACCATGGAGATCATGGAGCCCATGGAGCTTGAAGATGCGGTGTAGGCCAGGGGATCCTGTGCAATCTGTGAAGCCATGGAGAACAAGGAGCTGGTGGAGTTTGTGGAAGCAATAGAGACTGAGATGACAATGTAGACTATGGAGCCCAAGGAGGCCTATGGAGCCTGTGCAGTCACGTGAAGGACAGGGAGACTCTGAAGTCTGTGAGAACATAGAGGCCTGTGGAAACCATGGAGCTGATGAAGACCAAGGAAGCTGTAAATCCCGAGGAGGCCTGTGGAGACTGTGCAGGCCTGAGGACCCTGTGGAATCCATGGTAGCTATGCAAGACTGCGGAGTCTATGTAGCCCATGGAGGTCTGTGGAGCCTATAAAGGCCTATAGACACTTTGGAGCCAATATCAACTGTGCAGGCTGGCAGAACATGTGGAGTCTGTGGAGCCACTGGAGCTCATGAAACCTATGGAACCCTTGGAGCCTGTGGAGCCTGCAGAGCCTGTATATCTCTTGGAGGCCATGGAGCATGTGTAGGCTCATTGTGCTGGGAGAGGCTGTTGAAACCATGGAGGAATGTGGATCCCATGAAGCCCATAGAGGTCTTGTATGCCCATGAAGCCTTTGGAAGCTGCAGGATCTGAAGAAGATGAAGATCATATGGAGGCCTGTGGATTCTGTGGAGCCCAGTAGGTTCATGGCGCCTGTGGAGACTGAGGAGCATCTGGAGACAGTGAAGCCACATGGATGACATGGAGTCTTTGAGGTCATGGAGCCCATGGAGCATGCATTGACCCTGGAGTCCTGTTGAGCCTCTGCACCCCCATGCAGCCTGTTGATCTCTTGAAGCCTCAAGACAATATACAGCAGGCCTATGGAGACTGCGATGTCAGTGGAGCCTGTGGAGTCTATGTATACCCATGGATGCTGTCGAGCATGTGGAGCCCATGGAGCCTATGGAGTCCGTGAAGGCCGTAGAGGCCTGTGGATCCTATGCAGGCCCCTAGAGTCCTTGACACTTGGAGAGATTGTGCTGCATGTGAAAACCATAGATTCCATGGAGGCTGTGAAGGCCCTGTAAGCCAGTGGAGCCTGTGAAAGCTGTCAAGGCCATGGAGTCCGTGGAGCTGGTGGAGTTTCTGGAAGCCATGGAGACTGAGAAGTCCATGGAGAATATGGAGTTCAAGGAGGCCTGTGGATCCTGTGCAGTCCCGTGATGGACAGGGATACTGTGAAGTCTGTGAGGATATAGCCCTTGAAGCCTGTGCAGGCCCAGAGAGCTTGTGGAGCCTGTACAGGCCTTTGGATCATTTCAAGCTCTTTGACCCCATGGGGCCCATAGAGCCAGTTGAGGTATGGAGCCCTAGGTCACTACAGAGAATGTGGAGTCTGTTAAGAGTATGTAGCCCATTGACATCTGTGGAGCCCATGGAGCCTGTTGAGCCTGTGGAGATTGTGGCACCCATTGCAGATTGTGGAGCTTGTACATGTATTAGAGCATGTGGATTCCATGGAGCCAATGGAGTTGGTGGAGTGCATGGTGTCTTTAAGGACAGTAGAGTCCATGGAGCTCATGAATGCTGTGTAGGCCAGTAGAAACTGTGCAACCTAGGAATCCCATGGAGTCCGTGGAGCTGGTGGAGTTTGTGGATACCATGGAATCTGAAAAGTCCATGGATATTATGGAGGAGAAGGAGAAGGAGGCCTGTATAGCCTGAGCAGTCCCATGAAGTACAGGGACACTGTGATGTCTGTGAGAATGAAGAGTCCTGTGGAACACATGGAGCTGATGGAGACCATGCAGACTGTGAAACATGTGGAGGCCTGTGGAGCCTGTGCAGGCCTAAAGACCCTGTGGAGTACATATTGTCTGTTCAATACTGGGGAGCCTGGGCAGCCCATGAAGGCCTGTGGTATCTTTGGACTCCCATGGAGCATGTTGAGCCTTCAAAGCCCTTGGAGACCATGTAGCCTGTACACTTTCTTGGAACCTGTGAAGCACATGGAGCCTGTGGAGACTGTGGAGTCTCTGGAGCCTGTGCAAGTCTCTGGAGCCTGTGGTGTTTGTTGAGCCCATGGAGCCTGCGGAGACCATGCAGGCCGAGAAAGTATGTGGAGCCTATGCAGGCCCCTAGAAGCCTCTGAAACCTGTGAAGCATGTGCTGCCTGTACAGACCATAGATTCCATGGAGACTCTGGAGGCTTTGTAGGCTAGAGGAGCCTGTGGAGTCTTTGGAGCCTGTGGACGCCCATGAAGCCTGTAGAGTCTGTAGAGTCTGTAGAAGCTGGGGATCATTTGGACTACTTTGGAGTCTGTGGACCCCATTTTGGGGCATGGAGCCTGTGAGTCTTGTGTAGGATAATGGAGCCTGTGGATTCTGGGGAGCCTCTGGAGACTGTGAAGCCACATGGATGCCATGGAGGCCTTGGATATCATGGAACCCATGGATGATGCATTAACCCTGGATATCTGTGGAGCCTCTTTACGGCCATGGATCCTGTTGAGCCTTTGAAGCCCTCGGAGACCATGCTGCTTCTGCAAGCCCAGGGAGACTGTGAAGTACGTGCAGCCTGTGGAGCCCATAGAAGCTGTAGAGTCAGTGGGGTCTGTGGAGCATGTGTATACCCATGGAGCCTGTGGAGAACGTGGATGCCAAGGAGCCTGTGGAGTCCGTGCACAGTGTGGAGGCATGTGCTAGAGGTGATTGACACCTGTGGAGCATGTGCTGCCTGTGGAGACCATAGATTCCATGGAGGCTGTGTAGGCCTGTGGAGACTTGGGGACTGTGGAAGCCCATGAAGCCTGTGTAAAAAATTGAGCTTAGGCCGAACTGTGGAGCCTGTGGAGCCCATGGAGACAATAGAGGTCTGTGGAGACAGTGCAGGCCTGTAGAGGATGTTGAGTCCTTCAAGTCCAAGAAGTTTGTCAAGACCATGGAGCTCAAAAAGCCTGTGGAGCCATTGAAGCCTGTGCATGCCCAGGGAGCTTGTAGAGCCTGTACACTCCTGTGGATTCTGTGGAGCTCATCGAGCCCATGGGGCCCATGGAACCTGTTGAGGTATGGACTCTAAGGACACTACAGGGAATATGGAGCCTATTAAGGGCATGTAGCAATTGACACCTGTGGAGCCCATGGAGCCTGTTGAGCCTGTGGAGACTGCGGCACCGATTGAGTCCTGAGGAGCCTGTACAGGTTTTAGAGCCTGTGGATTATGTGGAGCCAATGGAACTGGTGGAGCCCATGGAGTCATAAAGGACTGTAGAGCCCATGGAGCCTGTGGAGACAATGGAGCACATGTAGGTCTTTGGCGCCTTTGCAGTCCTGTAAAGGACAGGGAGACTGTGAATTCTGTGAGAATATAGAGGCCTGTGGAAACCATGGAGCTGATGAAGCCCAATGATGCTGTGAAACCTGGGAAGGCCTGTGGAGTCAGTACAGGCCAGAAGACACTATGGAACACATGGTAACTCTGCAGGGCTGGTGAGCCTGTGGATCCCATGGAGGCCTGAAGGGCCTGTAGAGTTCTATAGATGCCATGGAAACTAAGGCAACTAGGAATGCCCCTGGAAAATGTGCAGCCTGTGCAGATACTGGAGCTCATGAAGCCCATGGAACCCATGGAGCCTCTGGAACCTGCAGAGCCTGTATATCTCATGGAGGCCATGGAGTCCCTGCAGGGTCATTTTACAGGCAGAGCCTATTGAGGCCATGGAGGAATGTGGAACATATGTAGCCGATGAATGTTATGTAGGTCCATGAAGCC
This sequence comes from Tolypeutes matacus, assembly GCA_026826555.1. Taxonomy (NCBI): domain Eukaryota; kingdom Metazoa; phylum Chordata; class Mammalia; order Cingulata; family Chlamyphoridae; genus Tolypeutes; species Tolypeutes matacus. The sequence goes on along the minus strand of JAKSZT010054075.1, from coordinate 267,117 downwards.
TGTGGAAGCTGTAGAGTAAAAAGAATCTGAGAATCATATTGAGGCCTGTGGATTCATCAGAGTCGATTTTTATCCATGGAGCCTATGAAGCCTGTGCAGGCTCAAAGAGCCTGTAGAAACTAGGGAGACTCTGGGGACTGTGAAGCCACATGGATGCTATGGAGGCCTTATACGTCATGGAGCCCATGGAGCATGCATTGCCCATGGAATCCTGCAGAGCCTCTGGACACCCATGGAGCAAGTTGAGCCTTTGAAGCCCTTGGAGACCATTCAGCCTGTGCACGCCCATGTAGGCTTTGGATCATGTGGAGGCTGTGGAGCCTAGAGAACCTGTGCAGTCCTGAATCTTGTGGAGACTGTGCATACCCATGAATCATATTTCATATGTAGTCTTACGAGCTCATGAAGCCTGTGGATCCTCTAGAGGCTATAGACATGATGGAGCCTATGGCAACTGTGCAGTCCTGTGGAACATGTGGAGCTCATGGAGCCCATGAAACCCATGGTAACTGTGGTGCCTGCAGAGCCTGTATGTCTCATGGAAACCAGGGTGCCTCTGTGGGGTTATGGAGCCTGTGGAGGATGTGGAGACTATGGAGCCTGTAGCGCCTTTGGAGTCCGTGGAGCCTGTGGAGACTGTACATACCATGGAGCCTGTGGAACACGTGAAGCCCATGGAACCTCAGGAGTCCATGGAGCTTGTAGAGCCTTTGCATAACTATGGAGCCTGTGGAGCATGTGGAAGCCATAGACGGTGCAGTCTGTGCAGCCCGTGGAAGCATGTGGAGCCTATGGAGTCTCCTAGAGTCCACTGACACTTGTGAAGCATGTGCTGCCTGTGAAGATGATAGGTTCCATGGAGACTCTGGAGGCTCTGGAGGCCAGTGGAGCCTGTGTAATCTGTTAAGGCCATGTTGTCCGTGGAGCTGGTGGAGATTCTGGAAACCATGGAGACCGAAGAGCCCAAGAAGACAATGGAGCCCAAGGAAGCCTGTGGATACTGTGCAGTCCTGTAAAGGACAGGGAGATTGTGAAGTCTGTGAGAATATAGAGGCCTGTGGAACCCATGGAGCTGATGGAACACATGGAAGCTGTGAAATCCGTGGATGCATGTAGAGACTGTGGAGGCCATGGGACATTTGTAGGCCTGGGGAGGCTGCGAGGCCCATGGTGGCCTGTGGAGCCTGTACAGGACTATAGACCCCATGGAGCCTATGGCAACTGTGCCTCCCTGTGGAATATGTATAGCCTGTGGAGCCACTGGAGCTCATGAAGCCAATGGAATCCATGGAGCCTGTGGAGTCCATGGAGTCTGTCGAGCCTGTGCATTCCCATGGAACCTGTTGAGCACATGGGGCCCATGGAGCCTGTGCAGTCCGTGGAGCCTATGAAGCCTGTGCATACGCATGTAACCTGTTGAGCATATGAAATCAATGGAGCCTGTGGTGTCTGTGCAGGCCATGGAGTCCTTTGGAGCCCATGAAGTGCCTTAGAGGCCATTGATAACTGTGGAGCATGTGCTGCCTGTGGAGACCATAATTCCATGGAGACTGTGGAGGCTGTGGAGACCAGTGGAAACTGAGAGGCTTTTGGAGCCTGTGGAAGACATGAAGCTTGTGGAGCCTGTGTAAACCATGAAGATTACGCAGACCAGTGGAGCCCATGGAGCCCATGGAGACTGTAGAAGGCTGTGGAGCCTGTGGAGGCCTGTGGAGGTCGTTGAGTTCATGGAGTCCATGAAGTATGTTAAGAACATGGAATTCAAAAAGCCTTTGGAATCCTTGAAGCCTGTGCAGTCCCAGGGAGCTTTTGGAGCCTGTACAGGCCTCTGCATCCTGTGTAGTTTTTCGATCCCATGTGGCCCGTAGAGCCTGTTGTGGTATGGAACCCAAGGACACTACAGAGAAATTGAGCCTCTTAATTGTATGTAGCCCATCTGTGGAGCCCATGGAGCCTGTTTAGCCTGTGGCGACGGTGGCATTGATTGTGAAACCCAAGAGACCGTACAGGCATTAGATCCTTGGATTCTGTGGACCCAATGAAGCTGGTGTAGCCCATGGATTTGTAAAGGACTGTAGAGCCCATGGAGGCCATAGAACCCATGAAGCCCATGGAGCTTGTGAATGCTGTGTAGTGCAGTGGAACCTGTGCAACTTGTGATACCCATGGAGTCGGTGGAGCTGGTGGAGTTTGTGGAAGCCATGGAGAATGAGGAGCTCAAGTAGACTATGGATCCCAAGGAGGCCTGTGGATCAGGTGCAGTCCTTGAAGAACAGGGAAACTGTGAAACCTGGGAATATATAGAGGCCTGTGGAACAAATGGAGCTGATGGAGCCCATGGAGGCTGTGAAACACCTGGAGGCCTGTGGAGACTGTGCAGGCCTGAGGAACCTGTTGAGCCCATGGAGGCCTGTGGAGCCTATGGCAACTATGCAGGCCTGCAGAACATATGGAACTTGTGAAGCCACTGGAGCTCATGGAGGCCATGGAACCCATGGAGCCTGTAGATACTGCAGAGCTTGTATATCTAATGGAGGCCATGGAGTCTGTGAAGGATCAGGGTGGTGGCAGAGCCTGTTGAGGCCATGGAGGGATGTGGATCCCGTAGAGTCCATGGAGGTTATGTAGGCTCATGAAGCCTGTGGAGGCTGTAAAGTCTGAAGAACATTAGGAGGTCTATGGAGTCTATGGACCCCTGTGAGGCCTGTGCAGGCTCATGGAGACTGTGGAGCCTGGGGAGCCTCTGGAGAATGTGAAGCCATATGGATCCCATGGAGGCCTTGGAAGTCATGGAGCCTAAGGAGCATACATTGCCCCTGGAGGCCTGTGAAGTTTCTGAAAGCCCATGGAGTGTGTTGCGTCTTTGAATCCCTTGTAGACCATGCAGACTGCAGGCCCATAGAACCTGTGGAGTACAAGGAATCTTTGGAGCCTATAGAAACACTGGAGTCAGTGGAACATGTGGAGCCTGTGTATACCATGGAGCCTGTGGAGCATGAGTAGCCTGAGGAGAACATGGAGACTGTGGAGCCAATAGGGCCTATACACCCCATGGAGCCTAAGGCAACTGTGCAGATCTGTGAAATATGTGGAGCCTGTTGAGCCACTGGAGCTCACAGATCCAAGGAACCGATGGAGCCTGTATGGCCTTTGAAGACCTTGGATATCATGCAGCCTGTGTAGGTCAATGAACCCTGAGGAGCATGTGGAGCCTGTGGAACTTGTAGAACATGTGGAGTCAGTGGAGTCTGTGGAGGCTGTGCATAATCATCTAGCCTATGGAGCACGTGGAGCCTATGGAGAATGTGGAGTCCATGGAAATTATGAAGACAGTGCATACCCATGTAAAGTGTGGAGCATGTTGAGCCCATGGAGGCTGTGGAGTCTGTGCAGCCACTGGAGGCCTGTTCAGGCTATGCAGGCCCCTAGAATTCATTGACACTTGTAGAGCATGTGCTGCCTGTAGAGAACATAAATTCCATTGAAACTGTGGAGTCTTTATAGGACAGTGAAGCCTGTGGGGTCTTTGGAGCCTGTGGAGGTACATGGAACCTATGGAGCCTGTGTAACACGTAGAGCCTATGCAGACCTGTGGAGCATGTGGAGCCCATGGAGACTGTAGAGGCATGTGGAGCCTGTGCAAGCATGTGGATGTGATTGTGGTCCTGGACATCATGAAGTCTGTCAAGACCATGGAGTTCAGAAAGCCTGTGCGGCCCTTGAATCCTGTGCAGGCCCAGGGAGCTTGTGGAGCCTGTACAGGCCTGTGGATCCATGGAGCGTGTTGAAGTATGTAGTCCAAGGACACTAAAGAGAAGGTGCAGCCTGGGGAGAGCATGTAGCCCATCGATACCTTTGGAACCCATGGAGCCAGTACAGCCTATGGAGACTGCGGAGCCCAGGTAGTGGTGGAGCCCATGGTGTCTAGAGGACTGTGGAACCCATGGAGCGCATGGAGCCCATGGTGCCCATTGAGCTCATGGATGCTGTACAAGATATTGGAACCTGTGAATCTGTGAATCCCATGGAGTTCATGTAGCTTGTGGAGCTTCTGGAGGCCATGGAGAATGAAGAGCCCATGATGATTATGGAGCCCAAGGATGCCTGTGGAACCTGTGCAGGTCTGTGAAGGAAAGAAAGACTGTGAAGTCTATGAGAATGTAGAGGCAGGTGGAACCCATGGAGCTCATTGAACTCATGGAGGCTGTGAAACACGTGAAGGTCTGTGGAACCTTTGTAGGATAGAGGACCCTGTTTCATCCATAGTGTCTGTGCAGTAAGGGGAGCCTGTGGAGCACATGGAGGCCTGTGGAGGTTGTTTAGTTCTATAGATCACATGGAGCCCATGGCCCCTGTGCAAGTCTCTGGAATATGTGAAGACTTTGGAGCCATAGGAGCTCATGGAGCCCATGGAACCCATGGAGACTGTGGAGCATGCAGAGCCTCTGTATCTCATGGAGGCCATGAAGACAATGCAGGCTCATAAGCGCTGGCATAGTCTGTTGAGGGCATGGAGGAATGTGGAGTCCATGGAGCACATGGAGGTTATGTATGCCCATGGGGTCTGTGGAGGCTGTGGAGGCTGAGGAGGCTGAGGATCTTGGGGAGGACTGTGGAGCCCGTGGAGCCCATTTTGGGCCATGGAGCCTTTTGCGCTGTGCATGCTCAAGGAGCTTCTGTAGCGTGGGAAGCCTGTGTGTCCTGTGCAGGCACATGGAGCCCATGGAGCATGCATTGCCTGTGGAGGCCTGAGGTGCCTCTGCAGACCCATGAAGCTGTAAATACAAGCAATGTCATAGATGCCAAGGAAGTGAGTATACTGCTTGGTTTTGAAAACTGAAGAAACCACTCCATTTGCATAACATTAGGTAAAAGCAGGCTTTTGATATTGTGAGTGACAGTTACTGCACAGCAGCCAGGGTAACCAGGATCTAACTTAACTTTCAAAGTTGAAGTACCTAAAGTACTCACAGAGTATTAGGTAAAACCAATGATTTGAAGGAGATTGTAAGTGAAAACACATGCATAGCAGGAAATGAAACACAAAATTAATTAGATTTCTAAAGTGAAAGAACTACTGCATTGGGGTTTTATTAGGTAAAATCAGTGTTTTGACATTGGTTGTAAGTGAAAACAAGGGTATCGAAGCCAAAGAAGGAAGTATCTTTCTTACATTACAAACGTGAAAACCACCTGGATTCACAGAGCTTTAGGGTAAAACAAGTATTTTGTAGATCATTGCAACTCTAAGCAAGTGCATAGCTGCCAATGAAATGAGTATCCTGTGTAGTTTTGAAAACTGGAGAAAACACTGCATTGACATAACATTAGGTAAAATCAGGATTTGACATTGAATGTGAGTGAAAGCAAGTGCATAGAAGCCAAAAAACCCCAAGTATTTTAGCTACCTTACAAACGTGAAATACCTCCTGCATTCACAGAGAGATAGGTGACACAGTGTCTTGAACTTCATTGTAAGAGAAAACACGTGCAAACCAGCCAATGAAACAAGTTTCTATATAGGTTTTCTAAAGAGAAGAAGCGACTGCATTCACTGAGCATTAGAGAAAAGCAGTGCTTTGAAGTTGAGTGTAAATCAAAACACGTGCATAGCAGCAAAAGAAACTAGAATCTTACATAGATTTCAAAAAGGAAGGAACTGTAGCATTCACATAGAAAAAGCAGTGTTTTGACATTGGTTGTAAGTGACAACATGTGCATAGCAGTGAAGAAAAGAAGTACTTTATTTACTTTTAAAAAATGAAGACCTCTGCATTGGCAGGCCATTAGGTGAATGCAGGGTTTTGATATTTTGAGTGAAAAGAAGTGTATAGCAGCCAAGGAAACAAGCATCTTACTTAATTTTCAAAGATGAAGTACCTCCCATATTCACAGAGTGTTAGGTAAAACCATTGTTTGAAGGTGATTGTAAGGGAAAAAACATGCATATCAGCAAATGAAATACCAATCTTACTGAGATTTCTAAAGTGCAGAAACTACTGCGTTGGCATAGTGTTAGGTAAAAGCACTGTTTTGACATGGGTTGGGAGTGAACACAAGGGCCTAGCAGGCAAGGAAACAAGTGTATTTATTACTTTAGAAATGTGAAGAAGATACTGGATTCACAGAGATTTCGATTAAAAAACAGGTTTTGAAGGCGATTGTAACTCCAAGCAAGTGCACAGCTGCCAATGAAATGCGTATGCTATTAGTTCTAAAACCAGAACAAACCACTGCATTGGAATAGCATTAAATAAAAGCAGTGTTTTGACATTGATTGTGCATGAAAGAAAGTGCATAGAAGCTGTGTTAGTCAGCCAAAGGGGTGTTAATGTAAAATACCAAAAATGGGTTGGTCTTTATAAAGGGTATTTATTTGGGGTAGAAGTCCACAGATACCAGGCCATAAAGCATTAAGTTTCTTCTCTCACCACAGTCCATTGCCACATGTTAGATCAAGAAAGCTGCTGGCATTTGCCAGTGTTCAGGCTTCTGGGGTTCTTCTCTTCCCGGGGCTGCGTTTCTCTCTGTGCTTAGCTCCTGTTTCCTCCACAATGTCAGCTGTAGACGATCAGGTGAAAGACTTGCTTCTCTTCTTCTGGGGCCTTCTTTTCAACATCAAAATTGCTTCTCAAAAGACTGCTTCAACTGTCCTTTGCATTGACTTTTATATTTGATTCCCCCACCCATAAAGGGGTGGGGCTCAATGCCCTACTGACGTGGCCCAGTCAACACCTTCATCATAGCTTAATCATGCCCAGATTAACAGATCAGTTTACAACCATTATCCAATTATATTTTTGGAATTCATAATTACATCAAATTCCCCAATGGTTACAGCAGCCAAAAAAACATGATTCTTATGTACATTTCGAAGTTGAAGTTCCTCTTGTATTCACATAGAGTTAGGTGAAACTAGTGTCTTGACGTTGATTTGAAGTAAAAACTCATGCAAAGCAGTCAATGAAACAAGTATTTCTTTTGGTTCTCTAAACTGAAGGTCCAAGTGCATGAACAGTATTAGGGAAAAGCCCTTGGAAGCTGTGTAAACTGTGGAGTCTATGGATCCTGTGGAGACTCTGGAGACTTTGGGGCATGTGGAGGACTGTGGAGCCCATAAAGCCCATGGCAACTGTGTAGGACTTTGGACCCTGTGCCAGCCAATGTAGTGTGTGTAGCATTTGGAACCCAGGGGGCTTATGGAGCTTGTGTAGGCCTGTACACCACGTGGAGCCCATGGAGCTTGTGCAGGCCCAGGGGTAATTGTGGAGGCTATGGAACTTGTTGAGCCCAACAAGGCTGGATGAGGCCAGGGAGACAGTGGGGCTGTGCAGTACCTTGGAAATTGAGTAGCCTGTGGACACTATGATGCCTGTGGAGCCAAAGGAGGCCTGTGGACTTTTTGCAGGACTTGGAGCCCATGGAAGCCATGGATCTTGTGGATGCATTGGAGCCTGTTTTGCCTGTGGAGCCCGCAGAGAGCTGTAGAGCCTGTGGAGCACATAAATTCTGTGGAGCCAATGAAGTATGTGTAGCCTCTTCAGGCCCATGGAGACTGTGGAGCTTGTGCAGACCAGTGGAGTCTGTGGAGACTGTGGGGCACATGGACAGTGTGGAGCATGTTCAGACCCATGGGGCCTGTGGAGCCATGGCCACCCTGGAATTAAGGGATGTCAGTGGAGCACATGGAAACCATGGTGCCAGTAGACCTATTGAATTCTATGGAGCCAATGGAAACCATAGAGTCTGAGAAGCCCCTGCGGCATGTGGATCCCATGGATCTCATCGAGGACTGTGGAGATGTGGATTGGGTCAAGACCCATGGAGATGGTAGAGTCCATGGAGCCCGTGGAGACTCACCATGCCTGTGGAGCCTGGGGAGCTCGTGAAGCCCCTGGATGTCTGTGGAGCTCGTGCATGTCCTTGGAACCTTTGGAGCTTGTGGAACCCACTAAAGCCTGTGGAACCCTCAGAGCCCATGAAAGCTTGTGGAGCCCATGAAACATGTGGAGCCTTTTCAGGCTCTGAAGGTGAAGGAGCCCATAAAGGCCATAAAGGATCCTGTGGAAGCTGAGGAGCCTGGGAAGCCTGTGGAGCCCTTGGAACCTGTGTAAACTGTGGAATTCATGGAGCCTTTGGAGTCTGTGGAGCTTATGGAGCCTGAGGAAGCCCGATGAGATTTGCAGGTGCATGGAGCCTGTGGAGCCTATGGAACCTGTGGAGACTTTGGAACGCATGGAGGCCTGTGGAGCCTGTGCATGCCCATGTAATCTATGGAGACTGTAGAACTTTTTGAGCTTGTGGAGCACATGAGTCAGTGGAGCATGATGAGCCTGTGCATACCCATGGAGGCTGAGAGCACGTGGAGTCCCTTGGAGACCATGAAACCCATATAGATCAGGGACTCCATGGAGTCCTTAGTATCTGTGCCGCCCATGCAGACTGTGAAGACATTTGAGGCCTGTGGAACCTGTGGATCTCATGGAGCCCATGGTGTCCATGGAGCATGTTGAGGTATGGAGATCAAGGAGATGGTGGAGACACTGGAGACAATGGAACATATGTATCCAATGGATGACTGTGGAGCCCATGGAACCTGTAGAGTCCTTGGAGCCAGTGGAGGCCTGTGGAACCTATGAAGTGCCCTGGAGTCCAGTGATATCTGTGGAGCATATGCTCCCTCTAGAGACCATAGAGACCATGTAGCCTGTGGATGTTTTGGAGGCCAGTGGAGACTGTGGGTCCTTTGGATCCTGTGTAGGCCCATGAAGCCAGTGGAGGCTTTATAACCCATGGAGACTATGTAGCCCTGTTGAGCATGTAGAGCCCATGAGGCTGTAGAGGCCTGTGGAGCCTGTGCAGTCCTGTGGAGCTGTTTGAGGCCATGGAGACAATGATGTCTACAGAGACCTTGGAGTTCACAAAGCCTGTGGTGTCCATGGAGCCTTTGCAGGCCCAGGGACACATTGGAGCCAATACAGGCCTTTGGATCCTGTACGGCTAATCGAGCCCATGGGTCCCATGGAGCCTTTTGAGGTATGGAGCCAAAGGACATTACAAAGAATGAGAAGCCTGTGGTGTGCATGTAGCCCATAGACCCCTGAGGAGCCCAAGGAGCCTGTAGAGACTGTGGAGACTTTTGAGTCCATTGAGGACTGTGATGTCTGTACATAATCAGGAAACCTGTGGAGCCTGTGGAGCCGAGGGAGTTGGGTGAGCCAATGAAGTCGTACAGGACTTTGTAGCCCATGGTCACTGTTGAGACTATGGCACCTGTGCACACCTGTACAGGCCGATAGACCACATGTATACTAGGGGAACTGTTTAGGCCTGTGGAATATGTGGAGCTTGTGTAGCCACTGGAGCTCATGGAGCCCATGGAACCATGGAGCCTATGGAAACTGTACAATCTGTATTTGTCTTGGAGGACATGGAGCCTGTGCAGGCTCATGGTGCCACAGCATCTGTTGAGCTCTTTGAGGAATCAGTGCCCATGGAGCCAGGTAGTTTATGTCGACCCATGGAACTGTGGAGGATGAGGATCATGTGGAGGCATGTGGAGGCTGTGGAGCCCATTTTGGGCCATGGAGGCTGTGGGGTCTATGTAGCCTTATTGAGCCTGTGGCGAATGGGGAGCCTGTGGAGGCTTTTCAGGCACATGGATGCTATGGAGACCTTAGAGGGCATGGAGCCCATGTAGCATGCATTGTCTGTGGAGGCCTGTGGAGCCTCTGCAGGCCCATGGAGCTGTAACTCCAAGCAAGGGTGTAACTGCCAATGAAATGATTATACTGCTTAGTTTTGAAAACTGAAGAAACTACTGCATTGGAATAGCATTAGGTAAAAGTAATTTTGTTGATATTGATTGTGAGTGAAAGCAAGTGCAGAACAGCCAAACAAACTAGCATCTTTCTTACTTTCCAAACTTGAAGTACCTCCTGCATTCAAAGATAGGTGAAATCAGTGTCTTGAAATTGATTGAAAGTGAATACACGTGCAAAGCAGCCAAAGAAACAAGTTTTTTATTGGTTGTCTAAACTGAAAAACTAACTGCATTCACTGAAGGTTACAGAAAAGCAGTCTTTTAAGTTGATTGTAAGTGAAAACACATGCATAGCAGCAAAAGAAACTAGAATGTTACGTACATTTCCAAAGTGAATTAACTGCAACTTTGGCATAGAAAAGACAGTGTTTTGACATTGGTTGTAAGTGAAAACAAATGTATAGCAGCCAAAAAAGAAGTATATTATTTACTTTACAAAAGTGAAAAACCTCTGAATTGGTACAGCATTATGTGAAAGATGGGTTTTGACATTGTGAGTGAAAGGAAGTGTATAGTATCAGCGAAGCATGTATCTTACTTCCCTATCAAAGATGAAGTACTTTCTGCATTCAAAGTGTTTACCCTAAAACCAATGTTTTTGGAGGTGAATGTAAGTGAAAACAACTGCATAGCAAAAAATGAAACACAAATCTAAAAGAGATTTCAAAAGAGAAGAAACTACTTCATTGGCATAGCATCAGTTAAAGCAGTGTTTTGACAATGTTTGTTAGTGAAAGCCAGTGCATAGCAGCCAAGGAAACAAGTATCTTTCTTTCTTAACAAACATGAAGACCCTTCAGGATTCACAGAACTTTAGGTTAAAACCAGGAGTTTGAAGTTGATTGTAAATCCAAGAAGTGTATAGCTGCCAATGAAATGAGTATCCAGCTTAGATTTGAAAACCAAAGAAACCACTGCATTGTCATAGCATTAGGTAAAAGCAGGCTTTTGACATTGTGAGTGTAAGCTAGTGCACAACAACCAGGGAAACCAGGATCTTACTTAACTTTCAAAGTTTAAGTACCAAAAATATTCACAGTGTTAGGTAAAATGAGTGTTTTGAAGGTGATTGTGAGAGGAAACAAGTGAACAGCAGCCAAAGTAACTGGTATATTACTTACCTTTCCAACTAGAAGTACTTCCTGCATTCAATGAGCATTAGGGAAAGGCAGTCCTTTAACTTAATTGTAAGTGACAACACATGCATAGCAGCAAAAGAAACTAAAATCTTAGATTTCAAAAGTGAAGAAAATGCCACATTGACATAGAAAAAGCAGTGTTTAGACATTGGATTTAGTAAAAACATGTGCAAAGCAGCGTGTGAAACACGTTTTTATTGGTTCTAAAAACTAGAAGAACCGACTGCATTCACAGAGCATTAGGGAAAACAGTGCTTTGAAGTTCATTGTAAGTGAAAACCCATGCATAGAAGCAAAAGAAACTAAAATCTTCTTTAGATTGCAAACTGAAGACACTGCTGCATTGGCATAGAAAAAAACAGTGTTTTGACATTGGTTGTGTGTGAAAACAAGTGCATATCAGAAAAGGAAAGAAATATTGTATTTACTTCAGAAAAGTGAAGAATTTCTGCATTGGCAGAGCATTAGGTAAAAGCCGGGATTTGACATTGTTATTGAATGCAATTGCATAGGAGACAGGGAAACAAGTATCTTACTTACCTTTCAAAGACGAAGTAGCTCCTGCATTCACAAAGTGGTAGGTAAAGCCAGTGGTTTGAAGGTGATTATAAGTATAAACCCATACATACCAGCAAATGAAACAAAAACCTTACTTAGATTTCAAAAGTGAAGAAACTACTGCATTAGCATATCGTTAGGTAAAAGCATCATTTTGACTTTGGTTTTAAGTGAAAACAAGGACATAGCAGCCAAGTAAACATATATCTTTCTACTTTATGAACATGAAGAATCTCCTGGATTCACAGAGTTTTTGGTTAATACCAGGATTGTGAAGTTGATTTTAACTCCAAGCAAGTGCATAGAGGCCAATGAAATGAGTATCCTACTTAGGTGTGAAAACTGAAGAAACCACTGCATTGGCATACCATCCAGCAAAAGCTGTGTTTTGTCATTAATTGTGAGTGAAAGGAAATGCATAGCAGCCAAAAAAAATCTTACTTCCCTTTCAAACTGGAAGTACCTCCTGCATTCACAGAGGGTTAAGTGAAACCAGTGTCTTGAAGTTGATGGTAAGTGAAAACACGTGCAAAGCAGCCAAAGAAACAAGTTTTTTTATTGGTTCTCTAAACTGAAGAACTGACTGCATTCACTGAGTATTAGTGAAAATCACTGATTTGAAGTTGATTGTAAATGAAAACACAGGCATAGCAGCAAAAGAAACAAGAAACTTACTTAGATTTCAAAAGTGAAGTAACTGCAGCATTGACATAGAAAAAGCAGTGTAAAAAAACAAGTGCAAAGCAGCCAAGGAAGGCATCTTATATATTTTGCAAAGTGAAGATCCTCTGCTTTGGCAAAGCATTATATAAAAGCAGGAATTTGACATTGTGAGTGAAGCAAGAGCATAACACCAGGGAGTCAAGGATCTTACTTACCTTTCAAAAATGAAGTACCACATGAATTCACAGAGTGTTTCGTAAAACCAGTATACATGCATAGCATCAAATGAAACACAAATATTATTTACATTTCAAAAGTGAAGAAACAACTGCAATGGCATACCACGAGGGAAAAGCGGTGTTTTGACAGTGGTTGTAAATGAAAACAATGGCATATCAGCCTAGGAAAGAAGTATCTCATTTGCTTTACAAATCGAAGAACGTCTGCATTGGCAGGGCATTAAGTAAAAGAAGAGTTTTCACATTGTAAGTGACAGCAAGTGAATAGCAGCCAGGGAAACAATTATCTTTCATACTTTAGAAATGTGAAGAACCTCCTGGATCAACAGAGCTGTAGGTTAAACCAGGATTTTGAGGTTGATTGTAACTCCAAATACTGCATAGCTGCTGTATTAGTCAGCCAAAGGGGTGCTAATGTAAAATACCAAAAATGGGTTGGTCTTTATAAAGGGTATTTATTTGGGGTAGAAGTCCACAGATACCAGGCCATAAAGCGTTAAGTTTCTTCTCTCACCACAGTCCATTGCCACGTGTTAGAGCAAGACAGCTGCCAGCATTTGCCAGGGTTCAGGCTTCTAGGGTTCCTCTCTTCCAGGGGCTTATCTCTCCGGGCTTAGCTCCTGTTTCCTCCACAAGATCAGCTCTAGACGATCAGGCAAACAGCTTGCTTCTCTTCTCCTGGGGCCTTCTTTCCAACATCAAAACTGCTTCTCAGAAGTCTGCTACAACTCTGTTCTTTGCCTTACCTTTTATATTCGATTCCCCAGCCACCAAGGGGTGAGGCTCAACGCCCTAATCATAACCTAATCATGCCCAGATTAACAGATCAATTTACAAGCATGATTTAATTATATTTTTGGAATTCATAATTACATCAAAAGGGCCAACTGTTACACTCCACCCTCTGAATTCCAAAAATATATTACAATATTCAAAAAACCTTAAATCAGAAACAATTCAACTGCAAAATCATATCATAATCATTTTAAAGAAATACAGTTCATCTTGAGGCAAAGTCCCGTCTACTATAGACCTCTGAATCCTACAAAACCAATTAACTGATTCTAATACACAAATGGAAAGACAAAGGATAAACATTTTCAATATCATAAGGATAAATTGGGATGTTAAACATGAGTCATGGATCCTTTACAGTTCAGTAAACCTGCAGGATATTCTCCATTCGATTTCAAAGTCTGAGATTCATTCTTAAGACTATGGTTTCTTCTTCTTGGGGTCACATGGGAACCCACCCTTTCCACAGGCTTGCCCAGCGGCCATTTTCTTGGTTCCACCCTCATCAAGCATCTGGGTGCCGAACAAGCTCCAGACCTCACCCTCCAAGAGTTTTGTGGTGATTGCCACACCTTACCCAATCTTTGGGTTAGAATCTTAGCCTCCCCAGTACAGCGAGGTGAAGACAACATTCCCCCTAACCTTTGGCATACAGTCTCAACCCTCTCAGAGCAACGAGTTGACCACCTGGCATTCCCTAAACTTTGGCATACAGGCTCAACCCTCTCAAAGCAATGAGTTGACCACCTGGCCTTCCCTAACCTATGGGGGACAGGTACATCCCTCTCAGACCAATGGGGTGTTGACCTTAACCGCCCTAATCTTTGAGGAATGTGCTTCAACCTCCCAGCACCCTGGTGTGGCAAAACTGTTCCTGAACATTGGGTGGGGACATCCGTCCTCTTCAACTGCTGGGGAAAACTCACCCTCTCTGTATATATGGGTGGGGCTCCTCCCTTGGCCCAAGGAGATGTTTTAATCCCAGATCTCTGCTTCCACGGTTTTCTTCTTACAGCTTTTTCTCCTTCAGTCTCTCCTTTCCATGTCCTCTTTTGTCCAAGATGACAGTGGTTTTGTTCATACAGCATTCTCAAAAAATTTGTTGGTTATCATGCAGGAAGCAGGGGTCCAAGCCATCAGACAGTAAGACTTTCCACAAGTCATTCCGAGATAACTGCATCTTCAATTCTGGTTTACAAGTTCCAGGTTTAACTAAGTCTTCAAATGGGGCACTTTCATCTGGGAATTTGATTTCCACAATCTTGGAAGTTCCAGAATCAGTTTCTGTTTTCTTTGTGCCCAAAAGTTCGGTCCTTAGTGTATTTCGCTCATCTAGTAATTTGCTATAAGCTGCAAGGAGAAGTCAAGCCACATTCTCTGGGTTTACTTTGGAAAGTACTTCAGCTAAATGCACTGGTTCACCATTTTTAAATTCTGTCTTCCATATAACACCAGGAGTTAATCTTGTTAAGATCTCTGCAACTTTAAAACATGGATTGCCTTTCCTCCAGTTTCCAATAAAAGTTTCATCATTTACTTTTAAGGCATCATAGAAAGTCTCTTTATCGTCCATACTGCTATCAACAATTTCTTCAAAACGATCTTGGCCTTTTCCATCAAGCATTTCACAATTACTCCAAAAAATACCCCTTACCCATTTACAAAACCGTTCCAACATTTTGGTATATACAAAAGCACTTCCCCACTGCTCGGTACCAAATTCTGTATTAGTCAGCCAAAGGGGTGCTAATGTAAAATACCAAAAATGGGTTGGTCTTTATAAAGGGTATTTAATTGGGGTAGAAATCCACAGATACAAGGCCATAAAGCGTTAAGTTTCTTCTCTCACCACAGTCCATTGCCACGTGTTAGAGCAAGACAGCTGCCAGCATTTGCCAGGTTTCAGGCTTCTAGGGTTCCTCTCTTCCCGGGGCTTATCTCTCCGGGCTTAGCTCCTGTTTCCTCCACAAGGTCAGCTCTAGACAATCAGGCAAACAGCTTGCTTCTCTTCTCCTGGGGCCTTCTTTCCAACATCAAAACTTCTTCTCAGAAGACTGCTTCAACTCTGTTCTTTGCCTTACCTTTTATATTCGATTCCCCAGCCACCAAGGGGTGAGACTCAACGCCCTAATCATAACCTAATCATGCCCAGATTAACAGATCAGTTTACAAGCATGATTTAATTATATTTTTGGAATTCATAATTATATCAAAATGGCCAACTGTTACAGCTGCCAATTAAATGAGTGTACTATTAATTTTGAAAACTGGAGAAACCACTGCAGTGGTATAGCATTAGGTAAAAGCATTGTTTTGACATTGATTGCGAGTCAAAGCAAGTGCGTAACAGCCAAACAAACAAGTATCTTATTTACCTTTTGTATTAGTCAGCCGTAGGGTTGCTAATGTGAAATACCAAAACTGGGTTGGTCTTTATAAAGGGTATTTATTTGGCATAGAAGTTCACAAATACCAGGTTATAAAGCATTAAATTTCTCCTCTCACCACAGTTTATTGCCACATGTTAGAGCAAGACAGCTGCTGGCATTTTCCAGGGTTCAGGCTTCTGGGGTTCCTCTCTTCTCAGGGCTGTGTTTCTCTCCGGGCTTAGCTCCTATTTCCTCCACAAATTCAGCTGTAGACAATCAGGCAAATGGCTTGCTTCTCTTCTCCTGGGGCCTTCTTTCCAACATTAAAACTTCTTGTCAAAAGACTGCTTCAACTCTCCTTGGCCTTCCCTTTCATATTCGATTCCCCACCCACCAAGGGGTGGGGCTCAACACCCTAATCCTAACCTAATCATGCCCAGGTTAACAAATCATTTTACAAGCATGATTCAATTATATTTTTTGAATTCATAATTACATCAAAATGTTCAACTGTTACACTCCACACTCTGAATTCCAAAAATATATTACAATATTCAAAAAACCTTAAATTAGTAACAATTCAACTGCAAAATCATATCATTATCATTTTAAAGAAATACAGTTCATCTTGAGGCAAAGTCCTGTCTGCTATAGACCTCTGAATCTTACAAAACCAATTAACTGCTTCCAATACACAAATGGAAAGACAAAAGATAAACCTTTTCAATAGTGTAAGGAGAAATTGGGATGTTAACCCTGAGTCATGGATCCTCTACAGTTCAGTAAACTTGCAGGGCATCTTCCATTCGATTTCAAAGTCTGAGAGTCATTCTTAAGATGATGGTTTCTTCTCCTTGGGGCCACATGGGAACCCACCCTTTCCACAGGCTTGCCCAGCGGCCATTTTCTTGGTTCCACCCTCATCAAGCATCTGGGTGTCGACCAAGCTCCTGACCTCACCCTCCAAGAGTGCTGGGGTGATTGCCACACCTTACCCAATCTTTGGGTTAGAGTCTTAGCCCCCTTAGTACACTGAGGTGAAAACAACATTCCCCCTTACCCATTTATAAAACCGTTCCAACATTTTGATAATTACAAAAGCACTTCCCCTCTCGTGCGTACCAAATTCTGTATTAGTCAGCCACACGGGTGCTAATGTGAAATACCAAAACTGTTCGTCTTTATAAAGGGTAGAAGTTCACAAATTCCAGTTTATAAAGCATTAAGTTTCTTCTCTCACCACAGTTTATGGCCACGTGTTAGAGCAAGACAGCTGCTGGCATTTGCCAGGGTTCAGGCTTCCGGGGTTCCTCTCTTCCTGGGGCAGCATTTCTCTCCAGGCTTAGCTCCTATTTCCTCTACAAGGTCAGCTGTAGACAATCAAGCAAATGGCTTGCTTCTCTTCTCCTGGGGCCTTCTTTCCAACATTAAAACTTCTTCTCAAAAGACTGCTTCAACTGTCCTTGGCCTTGCCTTTCATATTCGATTCCCCACCCACCAAGGGGTGGGGCTCAACACCCTAATCCTAATCTAATCTTGCCCAGATTAACAGATCAGTTTGCAAGCATGATTCAATTATATTTTTGGAATTCATAATTACATCAAAATGGCCAACTGTTACACCTTTCAAACTTCAAATACCTCCTGCATTCACAGAGTTACGTGAAACCAGTGTCTTGAAGTTGATTTTAAGTGAAAACATGTACAAAGCAACCAACGAAACAAGTCCCTTTATTGGTTCTCTAAATTGAAGTTCCAAGTGCATTCACTGAAGTGTTAGGGAAAAATGATTCGAACATTTGTAATCTGTGGAGTTCATGGAGCCTGTGGAGCCTGTGGAGCTTGTGGAGACTCTGGAAGCCTGTCGGGTCTCTGCAGGTGCATGAAGCCTGAGGTGCCTATGGAGCCTGTGGAACCTTTGGAATGCATGGAGGATTGTGGAGCCTAGACAGGCCCATGTAACCTGTGGAGACTGGAGTCTGTGAAGCCTGTGGAGCCTGTGGTGTAAGTGGAGCATGTGGAGTCTGTGCATACACATGGAGTCTGTTGAGCATGTGGAGCCCATGGAGCCCATGAAACCCTTGGAGATCAGGGATTCCATGGATTCCTGTATAGCTTTCTAGGCCTTGGAGTCTGTAAAGCCACTTGAGGCTTGCAGAGCCTGTGGAGCTCATGGAGCCATGAGAACCACAGAGCATTTGGAGGTATGCAGCCCAAGAAGACCGTGGAGACTGTGGTGCCAATGGAGAACATGTAGCCTATGAATGCCTATGAAGCCCATGGATTTTGGGAATTCTGTGGAGGTCATGGAGGCCTGTGGAGCCTATGCAGGACCCTGGATGCCATTGACACCTGTGGAGCATATGCTGTCTTTGGAGACCATGGAGCAAATAGAGACTATGGAGGCTGTGTAGGCCAGTGGAGACTGTGGGGCTTTTGGAGCCTGTGGAGGCCCCTATAGCCTGTGAACCTGTGTAGCCAATGGAGCTTATGAAGACCTGTGGAGCCGTGGAGTCCATGGAGCCTATAGAGGCCTGTGGAGCTTGTGAAGTCCTGTGGACTTGGATGAGGCCATAGAGGCCATGAAATCCATGGGGAAAGTGGAGTTCTCAAAGCATGTGCCATCTGTATAGGCAATGCAGGACCAGGGAGCCTGTGGAGCCTGTACAGGCCTTTGGATCATATGGAGTTCATCAAGCCCATGGGACCTATGGAACATGTTGAGTTATGTAGCCCAAGGACACTATAGAGAATGTGGAACCCATTGAGTTGATGGAGTCCATTGAGGCTATGAAACACTTGGAGGTCTGTGGAGTCTGTGCAGGCCAGAGGAGTCTGTGGAGTCCATAGTGTCTGTGTACTACTGGGGAGCCTGTGGAGCACCTGGAGACCTATGGATCCTGTTTGGGCCTATAGGCCCCTAGAGCCCATGGGCCATGTGCAGGCCTGTGTAACATGTGGAGCCTGTGGAGCCACAGGAGCTTATGGAGACCATGGAACCCATGGAGACTCTGTAGCCTGCAGAGCCCTTACATCTCATGGAGGCCATGAAGACAGCACAGTCTCATGGTGCCAGCATAGTATGTTGAGCCCATGGAGGAATGTGGAGTCCAAGGAGCCCATGAAGGTTATGTAGGCCCATGGAGCCAGTGGAGGCTGTGGAAGCTCTGGTAGCTGAGGATCTTGGGGAGGACTGTGGAGTCTGTGGAGCCCATTTTGGACCATGGAGCCTTTGGGGCTGTGCATGCTCATGGAGCTTGTGGAGACTGAAGAACCTGTGGATCCTGGGCTGGCACATGGATGCCATGGAGGCCTTGGAGGTCATGGAGTCCATGGGACATGCATTGCCTGTGTAGGCCTGTGGAGCCTCTGCCAGCCAATGGAGTTGTAACACTGGTAAAACCAGTGTTTTGAAGTTGATTGTAAGTGAAAACACATGCAGAGCAGGAAATTAAATACAAATCTTACATAGATTTCTAAAGTGAAGGACCTAATTCAATGGCATATAATTACGTAAAATTTGTGTTTTGACATTGGTTGTAAGATATAGAAGCCAAAGGAATAAGTATCTTTCTTACATTACAAACATGAAAACCACCTGGATTCACAGAGCTTTAGGTTCAAACCAGGATTTTTAAGATGACTGTAAATACAAGCAAACCTAATGTTTTTTCGTAATGCTATGCCAATGCAGGAGTTTCTTTACTTTGCAAATCAGAAAAAGAGTTGTGTTTTATTTGCTGCTTTGCATGTGTTTTCATTTACAATGATCTTCAAAACACAGCTTTCACCAAGCATGCTGTGAATGCAGGAGGTACTTCAACTTTGAAACGTTAGTAAGATACTTGTTTGTTTGGGTGTTATGTGCTTGCTTTCACTCACAATGTAAAAACCCTGATTTTATGAAATTCTATGCCAATGCAGTAGTTTCTTCACTTTTCAAATCTAAGTAAGTTTAGTGTTTGGTTTGCTGCTATGCCTGTATTTTGACTTAAAATCATCTTCAGAACACTGGTTTTACCTAACACACTGTGAATTCAGGAGGCAATTCAGATATGAAAGTTAAGTAAGATACTTGTTATTTGGCTGTTATACAATTGCTTTCACCCAATAGCTAAAAACCCTGCTTTTACTATGCCAATGCTGCAGTTTCTTTAATTAGGAAATCTAAGTATTTCTCTCCCTTTTGCTGCTATGCACGTGTTTTCACTTATAATCAACTTCAAAACACTGCTTTACCCTAACACTGGGTGAATGCAGTCAATTCTTCAGTTTAGAAAACCAGTAAAGTAACTGGTTTCATTGTCTGCTTTGCATGTGTTTTCATTTAAAATCATCTTCAAGGCATTGGTTTCTCCTAACTCTCTGTGAAAGCAGGACGTACTTCCAGTTTGAAAGGTAAGTAGGATGCTTGTTTGTTTGGCAGCTATGTACTTGCTTTCACTCACTGTGCCAACACTCTGCTTTTTCCTAATGCTATGCCAATTCAGGAGTTTCTTTTCTTTATAAATCTGAAAGATTTTTTTTTATTTGCTGCTTTGCCTGTGTTTTCTTTTACAATTATATTCAATACACTGGTTTTACAAAACATGCTGTGAAATCAGGAGGTACTTCAACTTTGAAATGTTAGTAAGAACCTTGTTTTTTGGCTGCTATACACTTGCTTTCACTCACATTCAATGTAAAAACCCGGCTTTTACAAAATGCTATACCAACACAGTAATTTCTTCAATTTTTAAATCTAAGTAAGATTTGTGTTTTGTTTGATGCTATGCTTATTTTTCACTTAGAATCATCTTCAAAAAACTGGTTTTACCTAACAGGCTGTGAATTCAGGAGGAAATTCACCTTTGAAAGTTAAGTAAGATCCTTGTTTATTTGGCTGTTATACACTTGCTTCCACCCAATAGGTCAAAACCCTGTTTTTACTATGCCAATGCTGCAGTTCCTTCAATTACAAAATCTAAGTAAGTTTCTCCCATATGCTGCTATGCACGTGTTTTCACTTTCAATCAACTTCAAAACACTGCTTTACCCTAACACTGGGTGAATGCAGACAATTATTCAGTTTAGAAAACCAATAAAGAAACTGGTTTCATTGGCTGCTTTGCACATGTTTTCACTTAAAATCATCTTCAAGACACTGGTTTCTCCTAACTCTCTGTGAAAGCAGGGCGTACTTCCAGTTTGAAATGTAAGGAAGATGCTTGTTTATTTGGCTGCTATGCACTCACTTTCACTCACTATGCCAACACTCTGCTTTTTCCTAATGCTACGGCAATGCAGTAGTTTCTTTTATTTATAAATCTGAAAAAGATTTGTGTTTTATTTGCTGCTTTGTCTGTGTTTTCATTTACAATTATATTCAAAACACTGGTTTTACCAAACACTCTGTGAAATCAGGAGGTACTTCAACTTTGAAACATTAGTAAGATACTTGTTTTATGGCTACTATACACTTGCTTTCACTCACATTCAATGTAAAAACCTGGATTTTATGAAAGGCTATACCAATGAAGTAGTTTCTTCACTTTTTAATTCTAAGTAAGATTTGTGTTTTGCTTGCTGCTATGCTTGTTTTTCACTTAGAATCATCTTCAAAACACTGGTTTTACCTAACACACTGTGAATTCAGGAGAAAATTCACCTTTGAAAGTTAAGTAAGATCCTTGTGTGTTTGGCTATTATACACTTGTTTTCACCCAATAGCTCAAAACCCTGCTTTTACTATGGCAATGCTGCAGTTTGTTAAATTTTGAAATCTAAGTCAGTTTTTTTCTTTTGCTCCTTTGCACATGTTTTCAGTTACAATCAACTTCAAAACACTACTTTACCCTAATGCTGGGAAAATGCAGTCCATTCTTCAGTTTAGAAAACCAATAAAGAAATTAGTTTCATTTGCAAAATGTTGGACCTGCCTGTCTCTCTCTGCCTTCTCCTCCAAATTCACTTTCTCCATGAGCTCAGCACTGGGCCATTAGACACAATTGCTCCCACCTCTCCCTTCTCCTCTGGCCTGGTTGTCTTCAGCTTCAAGGTGTTCCATGAACAAAACTCTGGCCTCTCTGTCAGCCTCTCAGGGTTTCTGTGTCTTTCCACAGCTGTTGGAGTTCTGGGAGACCCCTCCCACATGTCAGGGTAAACATGGCAGCACTTTTTCTCTGTGTGTTCCATGTATGTAGGACTTCAGCACAATGATTGTGGTCCATCCTGGTGCCTGAAATCTAACCAGAAGCTCTTAACTGAACTAAAGCAATCTAGCCAAAAGTGACTTATTCAAAATTTCCCATATCTGAATCTAACCAAAATGTCCTCCAAACAAAACACTTACACACACAGTAATGGTTTGGAAGAATACACTTTTCCAGTGTCCACATAAGTCTCAAACGAGGACATTAACCCTGGGCACAGGGATCAGAAGGGATCTCTGAAGTCTGGGACCAATGGGAACTCATGAAGCAATGGCTGTATATAGGGTGAGACCATCATTGATAAAAATGGGGTGCTGACCACCATTGCCCTTGTTCCTAGAATGGTCCTAAGAAGAACTCAATATACTGTGCTTTCTGCACCAAATCTTAGCTCCAAAATCAGATGTGTAACTCAGAGAGGTGTGCCATTACTGTTATCCCCAGAGCCAGAGAACACAGATTTTGCCTGGGTGGTGGGGGTGCAGGAAGCAGGCTGTAAAACTGAAAACCCCTAAAATGTTCTCCAAAGAACTAATTGCATTTACAACAGAATGGAGAAATTCAACATTAAACGTACTCTCAGAAGCACTGGAGGTCGTGGAGTGCCTGAGATTTAATTCATCTCAATCATTCAGGAAGAAGTGAAATGAATATTTTACAGCTGAGTAAAAACTAATACCATTTGCTAGCAGCAAGGCACTTTAAAAGAAATGTAAAAGAATATTCTTCAGGCAGAAAGAAAATAATCTTGGATGGGTCAAGATTCAGGATGGATTGAAGAATAATATCTGTTAATTAAATTCATATATCTAAATGACTATTGAATGGATAAAGTAATAATGATATCTGTGGCCTAGGACATCAGTAAGGTGCTAAAATACACCATAAAATAATATAAAGCATAAGTTGTGTAAATTGAAATGTAGCAGCTTGATATCATTATGAATTCCAAAAATAGATATTTAACTATATTTGTAAACAGGTTTTTTAATCTGGGCATGATTAAGTTTTGATAAGGGCATGGATTTTGCCACAGTTGGTAGAAGGTTGAGCCTGGCACCATGGTGGGTGGGGTCTCAAATATAAAAATACATGGCAAAGCACAGAGTTGAAGTAATTTTTAATGGTGGCGTTCTGATGAGCAATGACAGAATGCACTTGGGAAAAAAGATGAGCCATTCACCTCACAGTTCACTACTGGCCTTGTGGAGAGAGGCAAGTTTTAGAGAGCCACATAGTCTACAGCAGACCTTGTGGAGGAAACAGAGGAGCTGTGCCCAGAGAGAATTACAGCTCTGAGTAGAGAGGAACCCAAGAAGCTTGATCCCTGGCAAATGTCAGCAGCTGTCTTGCTCCAAGACGGGTTAACAGACTTTGGTGAAGGAAGTAATTTATCCTTTATGGCCTGGTAAGTGTAAGCATCTACCCCAAATAAACACACTTTATGAAGACCAACAGATTTCTGGTATTTTGCATCAGCACCCCTTTGGCTGACTAATAAAGGATATAAAATGTTTTAAAATACATTATATGTCAAGTCAATAACAAATAATATGTGCAGATTTGGTAAGGCAAGCAAAACTGTCATAATTTCCCCGGTAAACTTTAAAGACTATTAAACAGTACATCTCATCCAAATGAATAGAAGAAAAAAAAATTGAAAAAATAGTCAGTCCAAAACAAAGTGTTCAGGATTTCCTGGTTGCCGTTTTGAACTTTGTTCTGTGGACACCTTACTCATACATCTTGGAAGCTGCACCATTTTTTTTTACTTTAGAAGACTGAAGATTCCAGGATTTATTTATGGGGTATTATTTTGTCCCCATCATAAATTAAGTGCTGTATCACTTCCCCATTTCCTAGTTATGAAGTCACCAAACTGGATGTGATGATCATTTGAAGCAAGAAGGACCATGAATGAGAGAACAAATAAAAAGGATATATTTTTCTGCTTCCAAAATTGGATGCTTAAATTACTGATATTGGATCTTTCCTATTTTCTAATGAATGCATTCAATGCTATAGATTTCCCACTAAGCACTGATTTTGCTGCACACCAGAAACTATGAAGAAGCATAGGACATTAAAAAGCAGAAAGAACCACATAACAAAAGATTGTGAGTGAAGCTATATCCACATCCACAACAGCATAGACTTAACATGAATGCAGAGAATGTAAGAAAGTTGGGAAAATATGTTCTCTGATCACAAGCATTGTTTCTCAAGATAATGCATTTATGTCACTTCACTTTGAAGGAATTTGCATCATGCTTGTCTAAGCATGAGGGAATCTATGTCAGGAAAAAAGAATGAACAAAATGAGTTTGCCAGTTTGCCCCACCTGGTAGTCCTCCCCTTTAAGTGTAATGAATGTGAAGTTTTCTTGGATTTTCAACCTCATGACATACCTAGAATTAATCCCTTAGAGAAACCATTTGGGATTTTATGAATTTGTGAAAGTTAGAGTTACATCAAAGAAACATGCAGGAGTAAAACCCTGTGTATGTAAGGAATATTGGAAATCATTCAGTCAGGCATTAAATCTCACTGAGCATGAAATATTCATACATTAGTATTGTAGTGAACAGGGGAATACTTCCATTTGAAACAAAACCTCATAGAATATGAGAAAGTTCAATCTTGAGAGAAACCATATGAGAGTACTGAATGTACTCTGCACTTTACAGCCATTTTTTACTCCTCATTTTAAAAACCATACAGGGGATCATGCATAGAAATGTCATACATTTGGGAAAGTTTTCAACCTGACAGGAAACCTCTTTATTCATCAGAAAATTCTTACTGAGGAGAAATCATGGACATGTGGGAAAGCTTTAATTCAAATGTCAAATCTCAGATACAAGAAATTTCCTACTGCAAATAAACCCTATACATGTAAGGAATGTGAAAAATATTTAGGTAGAAATACTACCTCACAAAACATGAAAAAACTCATAGCGGAATGAAAAAAAATGAATGTAAAGAATGCAGAAAAGCCTTAAGCCAAAAGCAATAGTTCATTAAATATCAGAGAATTTATTCTGGAGAAAAACCCTATATAGGCAATGAATGTGTAAAACCCTTCAACCAGAAGGAAAACCTCATTAACCATGTGAGAATACATAGAGCAGAGTGACCCTATGAATGTGATGGATGTGGAAAAACTTTCATTCAGAAATCAACCTTCATTACACACCAGAGCAGACAAGCGGGAGAGAAACCCTATCTAGGCAAGGAATGTAGGATAGCCTTCATTAGCAAATCAAATCCCACTGACCATGAGAAAATTCATAGTGGAGGTAAACCCTACATATGTAAGGAATGTGGAATAGTCTTCAGCCAGAGGCCGTATCTCATTAAACATTTCAACATTCATACTGGAGAGAAACACTGGGAATGTAATGAATGTGAATTCCCAAAGAATCTCCACTTCCAGTCTGTGCAACTTCTTGCCAAACTTTTAAGTAAGTGGCTGTGACTGTGCAATTCAGAATGTCTTTCTTTTCTTGAAAAAGTGCACTTGCAGTTTTTTGTGAGATCTGATCCTCCCACATCTTATTCCACACTCATCTGTGTTCAATTTCTTGCCACTAATTTATGCATCAGAATTCGAGATTTCTATTAGTTTATGTAAAGATGTGCTTTCCACTTATTTCAAATTATCCTGGTTGTTTTCACTGGTTCTTCAATACATTACATTCTGTGTAAGCATTAAAAAAATTACCATTTAAAAAATAATGCTGCCCATTATTGTAGCACATTCTTAAAAGGCACACCAACCATTTATATTTTTTTCAGTTTCTTCATCTGATTCTGATGTGAATTCAACTTTAAGAGCCACTGAACTACATTGTCCTGCTTTCTACTTCACTCCAATTTTCCTTGCTATTTTAAATCAGAAATGATGCTTTCATAATTAGTTGATATACTTCTAACCTCAAGTATTTTAGAAGTTAGAAAATTTATTCATGTTGTAAGTTGTACTCCAATATTTTCCCCAAGTGTGATATGGTGTTGGATGGATGAAACTAGAGAATGCATGCATTTACAAACAGAAATATGTACCCAAAATAATCTGCCAATGCAGATAATTCTGAAGAAGAAGGAATGGGTGATGAGGCTAAAGAAGGATTTTGGCTGTTTGCCATAAATACATAAATTATTTTTATAGTCTTTGTATGGATAATTTGGTTATAATTTAAAAGAATTTATGAAAATGGTACACCATGAACTCATACAAAATGGTTGGTTTGTAGATATCGATTTGTGTCTGCAACATTACTGGGGGGGGCACTTACCCTCATCCTTTGCAAATACAGTTGGCCATAAAGGAAAAGTGCTCACTCCCCTCGGCCCCCTCAACAGATACCTGGACGGGTGGAGGCCTCCCTCAGCAAGAGTGAGAACGGAGAACAAGGTGCATGGATGCGACCCTGTGAAAGACACACTGTTCTCTGCACGTGTCCAGTTAGAAAGTTGTTAGCATGGCAGGAGAAATTAGACTTCCTGCTGTTACTTCCCAGTGAAGACTGGCTAGAGTGACTCACATTTCTAATTGATATGTGAGTGCTGAAGAGGGTTTATTCTCTGTCCTCCTTTGTGGATCCAGAACCTATAATGATGGTTTTCATTGGGGCCCTGAGAGTTTGGTTCCCAAACAGGAAATTCCCTCTCTGGCTTGGGGAACTGCAGTGAACATGTGTTATATTCCAGCTTCTTCAGGTGTTCATCAGCTTCTTCCCATCCAACCCCTCCATTCTCTTCTGGGATTGAAGAGGTCTGAATCATTTTCAGACCTCTGAAAATTGCTGTAGCCAATGCTGTAATGTGAATTTTGACATTTCCTTCCAGACACCAACAGGTTTCATCATGGCATTGCTCTTTCATTAGCTGCCCCAATATTGGAGAAGTTGACCTGAGGCAGGAGACCTGAGTCTGTGCCTGAGACCCAGGAGGAATACAGTATGTGCATCCTTCTCAAAGGGTCAATGCTTGAGGCAAAGGGAGGGGCAAAAAAGAGTAGGAATCACACATATGGTGATTCCAGCAATGGAAGTAATTATAACAGTTAGGTGGAGCTGGTGAACAATGGACATTTTCAGGGCAGGGAAGGGAAGTGCAGTTGAAATACAGGGGCTTTTCTGGGACTTGGCAGTTGTCCTGAGTGCTGTTGAGGTGATGGATGTAGGCCATTTTAAATCAACACACACCATTCAGAACTGTGTGGGAGAGAATGATGTCTATGCATGGTGGCAAGGCTCCAGGATGTGTATATCCATTGAGGGTGATGAGCCACAGTGATGAAGGATGTTTGTGTGGATGTTGTGGGAGGTGTGGGAGGTGGGGAACATGGGATTCCCTCTAATTTCTGTGTAATATTTAGGTAATCTAAGCACCTTTCAAAAATATATATATACATATAATAAATAAATAAATAATTTCATATATCTAAATGACTCCTGAATGGATAAAGAAATAATGATATTCATGGCCTACAATATCAATAAAGTCTTAAAATACACCATAAAATAATATATAGCATAAAATGGATGAATGAATATGTAGCAGTTGGATATCATTACGATTTCCAAAAATAGATATTGGATTATGCTTGTAAACTGGTCTGTTAATCTGGGCATGATTAAGTTATGATAAAGATGTTGACTGGGCAGAGTCCATAGGACATTGAGCCCTGCCCCTTGGTAGATGGTGTCTCAAGCATAAAAACACATGGCAAAGGACAGAGCTGGAGCAGTTTTTGATGTTGGATTTCTGATGATCAGGGGCAGAACGACTCGGGGAAAAGAGACAAGATATTCACCTGACATTTCAGATCTGGCCTTGTGGAGAGAGGCAAAGCTTAGAGAGCCCCATAGTCTACAGCTGACCTTGCAGAGGAAACAGAGGAGCTGAGCCCAGAGAGAAATGCAGCACTGGGAAGAGTGGATACCAAGAATTCAGAACACTTGCAAATGTTGGCAGCTGTCTTGCTCCAAGAAGGGGTAACAGATTTTGGTGAAGGAAGAAAGTTATGCTTAAAGGCCAGGTAAGTATAGGCTTCCACCCCAAATAAATACCCTTTATAAAGACCAACAGATTTCTGGTATTTTCCATCAGCACCCCTTTGGCTGACTAATAGAGGATATAAAATCTTTTAAAATACATTATAGAGAAGGCGGCAAGATGGCGTTGGTGTAGGAGGGCGCACACTGCAAGCTCCCAGAGCAAGGCGGATTGGGGACGGGGTCCTGCCCGGGGGTCTGTGCTGTGCACGCGTGGAGTGAGAAGCTTGGGACATCTATCTGCGCGGATCGGCGGCGTGGACAGAACGGTGGAGATTCGTGAGTTTTGAGGCTGCCGGTGGAGGTTGGCACAGGCGGCTGAGCCCCGCGGTTACGGAAATAAAAAATAAAACGGCCATTTGGAGCCGCGGGTGGGGGCGAAAAAGTTTTATTTTCCGGGGAGCTGGCTGCCTGGCGCCCCTTGGACCTTGTGTGAACACAGCAAACAAGCTAGTCAGCACCCAGTGAACCGGAGGGGGGATTTTGGTGGGGGAACGCAGCTGATTTCCCTAGCCACCCAGGGATAAGACCCGGGCCACTGCGGAGCCAAGAGGAAGGGACACTTCCCAAAGAAGGGAGGTTTCGGTTGGAAGACAGTGAAGGGTATTTTATATTTTTAGACATCGATCTGGCTGCCTGCACCGCCCCATAGCTTTGGGGAGCAGATAAGCCGAACTGAAGCAGCACCAGGCTGAGAGCAGACGCGAATCTGCACTCAAACTGATTTACTGAGCAGCCCGGTGACGCTGGAGCTCGGCGCCAGAAGGGGCGGAATCCGCCTTCTTTAGCACTCTTCACTGACTAACATCAGAGTTTCAGCTAACCTGGGGAGTCCGGAAAGTGGAACGTGCTTGATTAATTTCCACGGGCCCAGGTAGGGTCCCATCCGTAAGGGGGTTGGTCTAGAAGAGGAATTATTTTGGGTCCTGCATTTGGCTAAAAAAAAAAAAAAAAAAAAAAAAAAAAAAAAAAAAAAGTGAGGTCACCTCAACAGTTGAAAAATAAATTCTTTTCAATTTAGTTTAATAGCTAAAAGCTGCTTCAGGACCTGCATATAGAACCCTGTGGGGAAATTCATTGATAAACACAAGTAGGCAGGAAGGATCCACGTGGACCCTAGGGGAATCATTGACCCCCCTTAGCTCTGTTTGACTGCTACCCTGTGTGGATCATTGGTTTCTCTCTGTTACTTTCTGGTCTATTGCTATTATTCCCATTTTCCTCCCCCCTTCCTTTTTCCTTCTATTTTTTTTTTTAAATAGGTGCGGCCAGCTGGTCGCTTATTTGCTGGGCTTCTTATTCAGTAATTTCCCACTCGCTGTACATATTGATTCTGTATTACAATCTATCGCTTATCCTTCCTGCATGTTTCTGCCTTCTGTTTTCTGTTGTGGCTCTTAGAGACAACATTTTTTCATAGGCCCACAACTTAAGGGTGTCAATTTATATCCCATCTATTTTGTTTCCTTCTTCTTTTTTCTTTTCTTTTTTTTTTTATTAGTATTAACTTTTTCCTTTCAGACCTTTCTCTACTATTTCTCTACCTCCTCATAATTCTAGCCTTCTAAATCACTATATATATATATTCCTCCATTTGTTTTCCCAGTCCATTATAGGAACTCCATATTTTTTCCTAGTACTCCACACTGCCTACAAACGTTAAATATTCATCTCATTAAGTCTCATTTTGCCCCTCTTCTAACTTTTATCAACATTTCTATTATCCTTCTGCCTTCCTTATATCTTTTGATTCCTCTGGCCCTAACCTTTTGCCTTCAAGGGAACATAGAAATAAGTAAGGAAATAAAATATGAAGAAAAACTGCCAAAGAGAAAACTTAACTCACACGCAGAACCAACAGCTAAATAAAATTCTAGAGCATACAGAAAAGCTAATCAACTGAACAAACCCATCAAGATAATATGATGACCAGAGGGCAACAGAAAAATACAAATGACTCTGAAAAACTGGAAAACATGGACCATTCCAATGCACAAAATAAAAACCAGGAAGCAATGCAGTACATCGAACAACTAATCAAAGCTATCCAAACAAATATCATGGACCAACTTAAAGAACTGAAGGAAGAGATTAAGGATATAAAGAAGACACTGGGAGAACATACTGAAAAAATAGCTAACACACCTAAAAAGGTAATGGATATGATGGCGAACAAAGACACAAGTCAAGAAATGAAAAAGACGCTGGACTCACATGGCAGCAGAATTGAACAGGCAGAGGAAAGAATTAGTTATATGGAAGACAATACAGTTGAAATCAAAGAGATTGTAGAAAAGATAGTCAAAAAAATCCAGTATGGTCTCAGGGAATTAACCGATAATGCAAGACACACAAACATACGCATTATGGGCATCCCAGAAGGAGAAGAGAAGGGAAAGGGAACAG
Source organism: Tolypeutes matacus (assembly GCA_026826555.1). Classification (NCBI taxonomy): domain Eukaryota; kingdom Metazoa; phylum Chordata; class Mammalia; order Cingulata; family Chlamyphoridae; genus Tolypeutes; species Tolypeutes matacus. The sequence continues at coordinate 236,872 of JAKSZT010054075.1, read as the reverse complement.
AAGGAGTGTTGAAGGAAGTTATGGCTGAAAACTTCCCAACTCTATTGAGAGAGATGGATGTGCAGATACAGGAAGCACAGCGCACCCCAAATAGTATAAATCCCAACAGGCCAACTCCAAGACATATACTTGTCAAACTGTCCAATGCTCAAGACAAAGAGAAAATACTCAAAGCAGCAAGAGAAAAGAGAACCATCACATACAAGGGAAGCACAATAAGATTAAGTGCTGATTTCTCAGCTGAAACCATGGAGGCAAGAAGACAGTGGTATGACATAGTCAAAACACTAAAAGAAAAAAACTTCCACCCAGGAATTCTCTACCCAGCAAAATTGGCATTCAAAAATGATGGAGAGTTCAAAATATTCACAGATAAACAGCAATTAAGAGAGTATGTCAAGAAGAAACCAGCACTTCAAGAAATACTAAAGGAATCTCTACAAATTGAAAGGAAAAAACAAAGGAGAGAGAGTTGGAGGAGAGTTTAAAAACAACTGAAAA